>AWWV01007197.1:0-42958 GCA_001974805.1 Corchorus capsularis
TTTAACAGCCGAAAGGCTCCACTCTTCAGGTATGTCGCTCTCCTCTCTTATCTTTCCCCTTTTACCGAAGCAATCTCTAAAACTAAAACCTAGATTTGAGTGACTTGATCTGGAACTAACATTACTGTCTTTTTGTGTTATTTTTTTGTTCTTGGTGAAAAACTAAAAGGAACGGTGTTGAAGGATTCAAACAAAGGAAAGGGAAACCAGAGGTAAAAGACTATTACCCCTTTTTGGATCTTTTTTCGTATTCTGTAAAACTATGGACAAGAAAACATGGCTTTTTTTTGGTTTTTTCGATTACTGGAAGAATGGAAAAACTAGAAAGAAAAACTAGGGTTTTTTTTGGGTGTTTTCTTGAATCTCTGGAAGATGGAAAAAGTGGCTAGGGTTTATGTGTTTTTTCTTTGGGATCTGTGTCTCCTCTCTCCTTTAAGGTTTAGGAACAGTGGGTATATATACTGTGGTTAACTTTTCTTCTCCACCGTATGATTCCTTTCTGTTTTTTGATCTCATGGCCACAAGAAAAATAGTGTATTTAGGCCTCTGATTGGTTCATGTACTGCTGAGGTGGCTATTTTATTGTCCTGTGCATGTGAAATTATTCCCTGCTTTCCTATTGATTTTCCTGTTTGCTTTGCTTCTTGCCTATTGTCCTTTTGATCTTGCTGACATCATATTCTTGCTGATGTGGAGGGCCTTACTAACTGGGATTTTGCCTGACTTTTCTGTTTATTTTTTCCATCCCTGACATTTGCCATGTGTCCTCTGGTCTTGAGTCTCCCTTGATTTAAAGGGTTGCTGATGCAATTATGATTCTTGCTATCTTGCTTGCGCATGCACCTGATAACTCTGTAAATGGCATTGTAGAAACGTACATGGCTTTGTATTCTGTCCTTGTGTGCCGAAATGGCAGCAGCTGGTTGGCTTATGATGACTTGGCTTTTTCCTTCCCCCTGATTTGTCTACTGCTTGTGTCTGTCTTGTGTATGCTTGTGGGGAGCTTGTGTATGCCACACTTTGATATTGAAATTATCTGCTGGTTCATTGTTCCATAGTACTCATGTGTGATCCTCCTGTGCATTCCCTGATCCTGTCCTTCTTGGACTTGGTATTTGATTTTAATGGTGATTGCTCAGGCCCCTATTTAGCCAATGTATACTTCTACTGTAGCCAATTATTTTTGGAGACCATATTCTGAATTTTGTGAACTTGGTCGACAAGTTTTGTTAAACCTGTACTAACCCTCTATCTACTGTTATTTGTTTGTATTTAATTGCTATAAATATGGCGATTTGTGTCCTTGGCTGGAGCATTACCCTACTGATGTGGCGAGGGGGACCATCCAAGCTTGGTCCCCCAAGTCCAAAAAAGATAAGTTACCCTCTCCTAAACTTGTTAAACTGCAGATTAATCCCCTGTTTTAATTATGATGGTGATTAACTTGCTTTGAAATTTTGCTTTGCAGGAACCTTGTGGAAATATTTGAAGCTTGGTGAAGGGCAAATTAGGGAAAGAAAATAAAGTATATGATTTACTTCTAATGCAAACTGTATTGTAATTCTTGTATTACTATTACTATACTTTTTGTATTATTATTTTGTACTTTTATTTAAATCAAGACTTGCCATTAACTTGCATTTTATCTTTTAAATCAGAATAACCTTAAGTTGTGAAGCCCAAAGCCCAAATGGGTTCTATCAAAACAAATGAAAGAACAAGGCCCATATGTAGAATTAGAATCAAAGCCCAAATAGAAAGTCCAATGCCAAGTTATACAATTATTACCAAAATACTTAAGCTATATAATTGAAATGTAGTGATACTAAATGATTAAATGCAGTTAAGCCATGAAATGCAAAGAGTGCACAAAAATGCAAACCCAACTTGTGTATGCCTAACTTATTGCTAAATTGAGAGCTAAATGATTAACTAACTAAATTGAACCTAAACTGGACAATTAAAAGGCAACAATGTTAAATTACTAAATGAAATTAAGACATGAAATATGCAAAAACACACTCTGAAGTTTTTTTCTTTTTTTGAAAATTTCAAATGCACCCTAAACGATTATAAAGAATTAGCTGTTCTAAATTGAAGGTGAACTTAAAGAATGACTAAAATGCCCCCGAGTGTAAAATGACCAAAATACCCTTGGGCGACCCTAATGCCGAATAAGAAAAGAATTAAAGGATACGGGACAAAAATAGGTGTCTACACTATGGTATCTCAGTCTTGGTTATTTAGAAGTCATTCTACTGGAAGGTTAAGGTCTATCATGTTACCATTGCCATTTGTTTAGCAAGTTATTGAAAATTTACAATGTAATAATTCTGCTTTTCCTTTCATATTACCGTGCCAAAAGATATTCAATCTATAGAACATATTAAATTTTGCCTCATTCTCCAACAGGATAATGCATGAAAGAGAGACAAAGCAATTGGCCTAAAATCAATTATTACCTGCTACTTAGAAAAGGAAAGCCCTTAGTTTTCCATTCAAATCAAACTGCCTAATGGTAATTTCGTTTTCCCAGACTTCATCATAAGATCATAATATACATATTAACTTATTTTTAAATGATAGCAAAAATTTCTAACTAATAAACATAATGCAACTATTAGAATGATCATAAACACTTCATCAATCATGAAAAACTCGCAGCGAAGCACGGGCAAAAAAACTTAGTAATAATAATAATAAGCTGTAAATATGGTGCCAACTGCCAAGGGCAAAGCAGCAAAATAGTAAGGAAATATTGCCAAGGGAAATTCGTGTAAATTAATCTTAAGACATAAGAACATAAATGATCTTTATAGGATCATGAATAAATAATTCTAAATACATAAGGTTTAGATATACCTGATGCGGAATTTGGTTGAGCCATAAGCATAAACTTGAAGAGAATAAATTGATTTCTCCCTCTTGACTCTTACTTAATTTTACGGTATTTCTTTTTTATGGAAGAAACTTAATTTTGTGTTTGCCGTAAAAGCTAATGAGTAGAGGGAGGACCAATTTATATATGTAGTCTTTTAATCTAGTACGTCCATCAAATAGCCATTTGAACGGTTGAGATTTATTTGACTATTAAATGCAATTAAATCTCTCAATTAACATAATTAGGTAGATTTGATTTAACCCACAATAATGTTGGTCAATCCTACAATTACCCAATTTATGTAATTGACAGATTTGATATGGGCCACATTAACATGGTCAAATTCTAACATTCTCCCACTTGGCCCAATCAAACATTTAGCATTAACATTTAATAGCATAAGACATTAGTGCGCACATAAGATGATAAATCTCTTCTTCATGTTCATCATAATACCATAGTATAATAATACACTAAATAAGGGTTATGGCGGTTGTATATTATCTACTCAACATACTTCCTTCCATATACCACAATACTTAGCAAACCATTACACTAGGTCCATAATATACATAAATTTCTTTATGGTCTACAGTCATATCTCATAGAGATGATCCTGTTTCAAAAAATTCAAACATAACATCATGTGTACACAATCATAAAACAGGTGATGTATTTCAGAAACACAATCATTTTTTATAAACATCTAGGAACGTCTTCCTTAAAGGCCTTTGGCGGTAAACCTTTAGTTAAAGAATCTGCGATCATATCAGCAGTTCTAATACCTTCAATTGACACTCTTTGTTTTTGAACTTCCTCCTTAAAGACAAAATACTTTATATCCATATCTTTGGCACCTTTCGAGTATTTGTCATTTTTGGAGAAAAATACTGCTGCGGAGTTGTCATCGTAAGTTTTCAATGACTTGATAATGGCGTCGACAACCCCAAGTCCTGAAATAAAATTCCGTAGCCATAATGCTTAAATTGTGGCTTCAAAACATGCCACATATTCTGCTTTCATAGTGGATGTAGCGACAATAGGCTGTTTGGCACTCTTCCATAATATAGTACCTCCAGATAATTGGAAAAGATAGCCAAAAGTGCTCTTTCTATAGTCAAGACATCCACCCAAATCTGAATCAAAATATCCAACTTCTAAGTGGTTGGATTTCTTATACATGAGCATGTAATCTTTCGTTTCTTGCATAAGGGATCGATTCCATTTATTTTCGTTCCACATCATTCTTAGGGCATTGCATAAGTCTGAACTTGTCTCCCTTTTGAATTGGAGCAATTGTACCTAAACATTTGTCCATTTTGAATTTCTCTAGAATTTCTTTGATATAGTTTTTCTGAGACAATCCTAACAATCCTTGTGATCTATCACGGAATATTTCAACTCCTATCACATAGGATGCCTCACCCATATCTTTCATTTCGAAATTCTTTAAGAGAAAATCTTTCGTTTGACGTAAGATGCCCAAATCATTAGCAGCAAGCAAAAAGTCATCAACATATAGAACTAAGAAAACAAACTTACTCCCACTGATCTTTCGGTATATACACCGATCAACGGTGTTTTCTTCAAACCGAAAGATGTTATGGTATCATTAAACTTAATATACCATTGTCGAGAAGCTTGTTAAGCCCATATATTGACTTCTTCAGTTTACACACCAAGTGATCTTTCCCTTCCAGCAAGAAGCCTTCAGGTTGATCCATATAAACATTCTCCTCAAGATCCCCATTAAGAAAGGCCGTTTTCACATCCATTTGGTACAACTCCAAATCATAATGAGCGACCAATGCCATAATAATTCTTAAAGAGTCTTTCTTTGAGACAGGTGAAAAAGTCTCCTTGTAATCGATACCATCCTTTTGAGTATAGCCCTTGGCAACAAGTCTAGCTTTATATCGTTCAATATTGCCATTTGAGTCACGTTTGGTTTTGAAAATCCACTTACAACCAACTCGTTTAAAACCTTTTGGCAATTCGACGAGGTCCCAGACTTTATTATGTTCCATGGACTTTAACTCATCTTTCATGGCATCAATCCACTTGTCAGACTCATTACTTTCTATGGCTTGCGAAAACGAAACTGAGTCTTTATCGATTCCAATGTCAAAATCTGACTCTTGCAAATAAACCACATAATCATTAGCAATGGCTGGCCTTCGATCCCTTTGAGATCTTCTTAATGGCATTGCTTGTGGTTCAGATATGTCAGAAATTTGTGGGTTAATTTTTTCATGAGGTGCTTCTTCATTTAAATGTTGCTCAGTGTTGTTAAAATCTTCATTAACAACTTGAGTAGCATTTTGATTAGGTATGGATAAAGGAACATTTATGGGTAAAGAAAAATCAACCTTGACTTCCTTTATTTCCACAACTTGCTTTTCAGTACTCCCACTAACCTCACCATTTTCAAGGAATCAAACATTATCAGTTTTAACAATTCTTGGACTATGGTTTGGACAGTAAAACCTATACCCTTTAGATTTCTCTGGGTAACAAATAAAGTGACCACTGATCGTTCGAGAATCTAACTTCTTTTCATGTGGATTATAAACATGCACCCACAAAATTTGGGTAATGAGGAGTTACTCATCATACTCCTAACCATATCCATTAATGTTCGATTACGCCTTTTAGTTACACCGTTTTGTTGAGGTGTACCTGGCATTATGTATTGCGCACATATGCCACAACTTTCGAGGGACTTTGCAAATGGACCTGGGCATTGCCCTGATTCATCATGTTTGCCATAATATTCACCACCTCTATCAGATTTTACAATTTTCACATTTTTATCTAATTGCCTTTCAACCTCATTAATAAACACTTCGAGAGTGTCTACAGATTGAGATTTTTCATTCAGCAAGTATAGATAACCATAACGTGAAAAATCATCGATAAAGGTGATAAAATACTTTTCTCCACCAAAAGATGGAACATCAAAAGGTCCACATATATCGGTGTGTATAATTTCAAAAAGCTGGTTACTTCTTGTGGCTCCTTTCTTGTTATGCTTAGTTTGCTTTCCCTTAATGCAATCTAAACATAAACCAAAATCAGTAAAATCTAAATTCGTAAGAATTTCATTCTTTACTAATCTTGTTAACCTTTCTTTGGATACGTGACCCAAACGTTTATGCCACAAGAAAGCAGAATTTTCATTCAGCAAACTACGCTTGCTTCCAACATTATAATAAACAGTAATCAAGGATTCAAGAAATGATTTATCAAGTTTAAACTTGTATAAACCATCAGTAAGAACACCAGAACCATAAAATAAAGCATTCTTATTTAACTTAAAACATTCATGTCCAATGTTCAAATCAAAACCCATAATATCCAATTTTATTTGGATTTGTGGTTTGGATCGTAAGGAATCCTTACATCATGTTAGAAACATAAGTAGTTGCTCCAGTATCAAGCCACCAAGAATTAGAAGGAACTTCATCTAAGTTCGATTCATAACATACATAAACATAATGTATGATACCTTTCTTTTCAAACAAAGCTTTACATTTCAGACAATCTTTCTGATAGTGTCCTTCCATTTTACAGAAATGACACCTATCTGCCAATTGTTTCTTCTGAGCTGTCTGAGGTGCATTATCAGACATCTTTTTCTTCTTAAACTTCTTGGGCTTAGACTTGAGTTCCTTTCCAGCTCCTTAACCCATGAGATTAATAGAATGACTTCCCATCTTTTTCAGACGTGATTCCTCCTGAGCAAGCCTACGGACAATTCATTAACATCCCACTTATCCTTAGTGGCATTATAGTTAATTTGGAATGGTCCATACTCAGGAGGCAGTGAGTTCAGAATGAACTGCACCATGAAGGATTCATCCACATTCATTCCCAGGGTCTTAAATCTTGCTACAATGTTAGTCATTTCAATAATGTGCTCTTGCATACTGCGGACCCATCAAACTTCATGGTCGTCAGTTCTGCCATTAGAGTAACAGCCAATGACTTATCAACAGAACGAAAACGCTCTTCCACAAACGCTAAATATTCTTTAGCACTTTCTGTTTGTGGGAGAATGCTCTTAATTTTGTTGGCAATAGTCATTCGCATAAACATAATGCTTAATCTATTGGACCGTTCCCATGCTTTATAGTTTCACTTCTCATCCTCACTGCTTTTATTTGTAAGAGCAGAAGGCTTATCTTCCAAAAGTGCCAAGTCAAGATCCTGAACACCTAAATGGAACTTAACTTGTTCGCACCATTCAGAGATGTTTAACCATTGAAAACAGTCACAGATGCAGCATGCGAATGAATAGGAATAATTGCAAACAATATATATACATGCTTAGATTACATAATGATTCAGATTAATAATCAATTAGAGTATATATATATATATATATAGATCACCTTTGGGTAGATACTATAATATACTATTATAAATTCAATACCATTATGTAACTTTATAGGCAATTAATTATTCTCAATCAAATATACAAGACATCTTTGAACATACAAATATACTTGAATAAAGAATAAAAATTTACCTCAATGAAGTTCACTATTAATTGATTTACCTTTGGGCAAATCCGAAAGTACTATCATCATTGAACTTCATATGATACATTCATGCATGATATAATAATTTAGTTTGGCCACTTTGGTGACTAACAAACTACATGAGTATAATCATGCTCATAAAATTTAACTAAATTTTATGACATAAAATTGCAAGAATGAATTGGCCAAAACAGATTGCGTACAAAACTAAAAGCAATCAAATATAACATACAGCCAAAACATAATTCTTTGCAATAAGAAATTAAAAGCCATGAGTATAACATTCGGCCAAATTTTTTCTGATGCGTTAAACTCCAAACAAATTGCATTAAACTTCAAATTAATCAATGCCAAAACAAAAATAATAGTTTATTGGCATGGAAAATCAAAGAGGTTTTTTAGGACTCGTAGCAACAGACGTCCATCAAAACAATTCAATTTGACCAATAAACAAAAGGCACATATATTTGGCTTACACCAAAAAAGAAAAAGGCACATATGTAATTTTTTAATGGAGCAAAACATAAAACGATAATCATCCAACATAAGTATATACATAAGGTGTCGAAATCTATTGGCATAAAGTAATAAACATGCCGATGGATTTAATCAACGAACATGCCGATCAGATCAAAACTTTATAGATTTTCAAACGATTAACCGATAATTATCATTCACATAAACTTTATTGAATATTTATCCATGAAACCTAACCAGCTCTGATACCACATGTAAATTAATCTTAAGACATAAGAACATAAATGATCTTTATAGGGTCATGAATAAATAATTCTAAATACATAAGGTTTAGACATACCTGATGCGGAATTTGGTTGAGCCATAAGCATAAACTTGAAGAGAATAAATTGATTTCTCCCTCTTGACTCTTACTTAATTTTACGATATTTCTTTTTGATGGAAAAAGCTTAATTTTGTGTTTGCCGTAAAAACTAATGAGTAGAGGGAGAACCAATTTATATATGTAGTCTTTTAATCTGGTACGTCCATCAAATAGCCAGTTGAACGGTTGAGATTTATTTGACTATTAAATGCAATTAAATCTCTCAATTAACATAATTAGGTAGATTTGATTTAACCCACAATAATGTTGGTCAATTTGGAAAGTAGGAAAAAGATGACTAGTTATGATTAATCAATTTTTTGTTGTTTGTAAGACTTTCTTTAGTGGCTCGCCTGAGAAATATGCTGGAGTTTGTATGGTATTGGTGTTGAGAATAGTCAGAATACTCATTAGAAAGCAAAGAATTATGGAATATAATAAACTTTCTATTTCTTAGACTTTGTGTTCTTTTTGCTGTCTACTTCTTTCATCTGTTCTGTTATCATTTGGCTACTATCATGGTTTTTTTTTTGTTCAGAATTATCATGGTTTACTTAGTTGTCTGTTCTTGGATATAAAAAAAATGCATATGGTTGGGAAAGGAAAAGAATTTTTACCCAATTTATGTAATTGACAGATTTGATATGGGCCACATTAACATGGTCAAATTCTAACAATTCGAAAACAAATGGTGCTTCATTTTTTAAATGCAACTTTTGCTAATAACATAGATGTTAGAGTTGGGAAAAAACGGATTTGGAGACATTCTATGCTTCTGGATTCTTGTAACCCAGATTCTTGATCAATGAAATAACGCAATTTATCCTAAAAAAACTTCAAATCATGTTTTCCTAATTTAGAATCTTCCAACCCACGATGAATTATTTGTGATTAGAGCAATTATACAGTTGATGGTATACAATTTCCTAATTTAGTTCATGGTACATTTGACTTTATTGATGTGGCAATTATTTGTGGTATCACCAATTGATGGTATCACAAATGTGGCTCTAATCACATGAGTTATCATCATCAAGTCAAATGTACCATGAACTATACAATTGATGTGGCAATGGAAATTTGTTTATGAAGATGGTGAATCTACTCCTAGGCAACAGCTCGCAATGAAGATCCTACATAAACCATTGAAAATTCAAAAAATTTCAGCACCTTATCAGTCTGCAATACTAACACAGAAGGTGCTATGCAAAATTCCAGTGTCTTAGCATCAAATAATATAACATAATCTCTGCCTAAATTAAATGAAACATTTAGATTAAGCAAATATTAGGTTTGCTAATGGTCTACTCGAGATTGGAGCACTTAGCCATTGTAAAAAAAATTCTTTTCCTTTCCCAACCATATGCATTTTTTTTATATCCAAGAACAGACAATTAAGTAAACAATGATAATTCTGAACAAAAAAAAAACGATGATAGTAGCCAAATGATAACAGAACAGATGAAAGAAGTAGACAGCAAAAAGAACACAAAGTCTAAGAAATAGAAAGTTTATTATATTCCATAATTCTTTGCTTTCTAATGAGTATTCTGACTATTCTCAACACCAATACCATACAAACTCCAGCATATTTCTCAGGCGAGCCACTAAAGAAAGTCTTACAAACAACAAAAAATTGATTAATCATAACTAGTCATCTTTTTCCTACTTTCCAAATTCTATTTCCTAAAATAAGTTCATTACAAATTACAAAAGTTCATAACTATATATCTCAGCACAGAAAAAAGAAAAAGAAAAAACACATCAAAATTAGACTTCAATAACATGTTCTAACTCAAATCTTTAAGACTTTAACATTAAACTAATCCTAAATTGCAAGTTAAAAAAACTTACTAAAATTGCTAGGAAATAGTCAATTCAATTTGTTTCCCCCACAGAAAATTGCAAGTTAAGAAAACTTATTAAAAAAACCTAAAAGCCATTACTTTGGGCAAATCGGAAAGTGCAAAGAAAGTGAAATGAAAAGGATAAAGAGGAAGAGAGCTTACTGTTGACTCGGTTATGGTCATCGACCACCTTGATTGCGGCAAGGGAGAGCGACCAAATTAGATTTCGTTGGGTTTCACAAGAATAAAGGCGAAGGGGAAAAGCAGACTATGGGGAAAGGCCAGGGAATCAGGGAAGGGTGGAGATGGGGAAAAACGTCCTTCCCACCGACGACGACACTGTAAAATTAGAGGGATTCGGCTTCAGATGAACCAGATCGAGAGAGTCAGAGAGAGTGAGAGGAGAAATTCGGGCGGCTAGGGTTTGTGTCAAAGAAAATAGTGAAATTGGGTTGTTTTAATTTTTCATTTTCTATTTTTTGATTTGGTATAAGTTGTAAATATTTGAAACTCTGATGGCATCATGGTCAGAAAAGGTTAAAAAGGGAGGGGCATTTTTGTGAAAAAAACTGATATTCCCCCGGAATCTCAGATAACCTAAGGTGACGGGGGTATATTTTTCGCCAAGATTCCCGGCTACATTCCCCCCCATCTGACGTGGTACCTGGAATCTTTTACATCCGTAATCTCTATCCCCCGCAACCAAACATGGGTATCCCAAATTCCCGAAGGCAAATTACGCCTTTCATCTAGGATACCCCTAACCAAACGACACCTAAGAGTTAAGACGTGGTCATCACCAATATGATGGTCTTAATATGCAACATCATTATCAAGTTCATATATTCAATATTCGTATATTCTCAACTCTTTAATCTAAATAGTAGATTAAATGAACAAACAATGGATCTTCTACTCTCAACTTAGCTTTAGATCCTAAGGATGCTTATAAATCCTTTAACATTAATGATATTTGTTGTGTTGTAACATTATCCTCATGACTTTACTGAGCAACATTATCCTCATGACTTTACCGAGTGAGAGGAAATAAACTTGAAGTTTGGATTGCAATATTATAAGCTCAAACTCTTAGATAATTTGAAATTATCGAATCTATCTATCCATTATTCCTGATCTTTACTAAGGATTAATTAGCAGAGACATATATTAAAAATGTATTTTCTTGTTGATAGATTAATTTGTCTTCTATTCTATCGAACTCTTCTTGTTTCAACTACAAACTTTAAAAAAGCATTCTGAGCAATGAAAATTGAACTTTCATAACAAAATGGAAGATAGTTTTTTTGAGGATAATCTTGTCTTTTATTCTGAGGAAGATATTGATGAAACTTTTGATCTTAGTGAATTTTTTTAATGAAATGTACTCTAATAATTTAAAGGGTGAAAATTTTAAATTAAATATATTAAATTAAACCTACTACTAAACCTACTATATTAATTTTATGTTCAAGTCTCTCATTGAGCGCCATTTGGCATTTGGTTTTTTTGACATGTGTCAATAGTTAATTTTCTAATGTTTTGTTTATTATATTTGTACTCATCTAGTTTGAAAAAATTAAAATACATTCATCCCCTTTCCTATATAAAATAAATTGTCAAATAATTATAAATTTGTTATGAATATACATGTATGTTGTGGATGTCCATGAATCTAATTAAAGCATGGATAAGATTGATGACTTGGTTCATTCATATACATATAGCTATGTACTAAGTTCATCCCCTTATATTTATGGTGATGTATCTATGTGCCTATAAATAGGCCACTTATTTTTTTATGAAATAATTAAGATGAATGAGAATAATTTCTCCCCTTACTCATATTTTCTTCTTCTACATATTCTATTGTCACTCTATTCTCTTGTCTTTTTCATACTTCAATTCTACTCCCTTACTTTGTTTTGTTATCATTTCACAACAAAATTTCATTTCTTAACTGAATTTTCTTAAAAAAATTTATAAAATAAAACAACCGCACGCGAAACACAGCCGAGAAGTTCTAATTAAAGATTAATGAAGAAATTGTCGTAAAAATCACAAATTAAAAAGCTTTAGTGGGCAAAATGTAAAGGTTAGGAAGGAAAATTAGCATCACACCATTCAGCAGGTACATAATTTGATAATTAATCGATTTACGACCCAAACAAGACCGGTTCAAGTTTGGTCCACGAAAGTAAAAAGCTTCACTATCCGAACTTAAAAACAACATTAGCAGCTCCCCTTCTCCTTCCTTTTTCAAATCAGCAAAGCAATGAAAAGTGTGATCAAACTCCATAACCAAACAAACCCAAAACCTCTAATTTATTGATTTCATCTTTCACACCTTCCTTTCTCCACCATGTTCCGATCTCATTCCCTTAAACGCTCTTTTCAAACGCACCTCAAAACTCTCGTCCATTGCTCTCAGTTTCAATCGCCTCCTCCACCGCCTCTTCTCTTCTCTCCAATCCGCACCCTCTCAACAGCCTCTTCTTCTTCTTCTTCTTCCTCTTCCTCCGACTCTGAACTCCGCAAATATCTCGGTTACTCCGCCCTCCTCCTCTTCTGCGGCGCTGCCACTTACTACTCCTTCCCCTTCCCCGAAAATGCCAAGCACAAGAAGGCCCAACTCTTCCGTTACGCCCCACTCCCGGAGGACCTTCACACTGTCTCCAACTGGAGTGGGACCCATGAGGTCCAGACACGGCATTTCCACCAGCCGGAGAATATTCAGCAACTAGAGCAGTTGGTTAAGGAGGCGAATGAGAAGCGGGCTAAGCTTCGGCCCGTGGGGTCTGGGTTGTCCCCGAATGGGATTGGGCTGGCTCGTGGAGGCATGGTGAATTTGGCTTTGATGGATAAGGTGGTGGAGGTGGACAAGGAGAAGAAGAGGGTGAGGGTTCAAGCTGGCATAAGAGTGCAGCAATTGGTGGATGAGATTAAAGATTATGGCTTGACTCTTCAGAACTTCGCTTCCATTAGGGAACAGCAGATTGGTGGCATTCTTCAGGTTTTCCCTTCCCCTTTTTTTCAATTATTTATCTCTTGGATGTTGATAATAGTTTAAGCATGCTTCCTTGTGTTGCTACTTTTGCAACTTTTTCTTTCTGCCTCTAGGAGCAATAAAGCATGTTTTATTGTTATCTTTGTTTCTTGCATTTTGCTTCAAACGTTTAGTATTTTATGTTATTGATTAAATGTATGATTTTTTTGAACTGTATTCTCTTACTTTTTACATACTATTAAAACAAACAAAGTGCAATTAGTAAATTTTTAGTGGCAGAAGTTACAATCTAATGAAGTCTCTATATATCTTATGTTTGTTTGGGGCATGGATAATGGGTGGGGTTGGATTATATTTGTAAAAAAGAATTTTACCGTAGAATACTTTTACATGTCATTCAGATTCTGTATTTGTTTTCTGCCGTAAAGAAAACAGAGTGTAGATGATTCATGTTTAATTCCCATTCAATTTGGCTTTTCTTTTCCCTGAACTTCAACCTAAGTATAGTCGATATGATTCAATTGAGTTCTTGGTCACAGAATCTTTTGCACCTTAGATGTATTGATTTCTTCTAATACAAGAGAGTTAGAACCTGTTGGACTATGGTAGACTGGTAGTTTTCTGAAGAAATTAGCTAGACATAGCCTGAGAATTTCTTATGATATACAAGTTTTTGGTTCTGTAAAAGGATGAGAAGAAATAGAATGAAGAAAAGATAATTTCACAACATCTTGTTGCTTGTATTTCATGGAATTGGGGTTTGACTAGTGTCCAGGCCTCAGGTTTGTCTTATTTTGGTATATTCTTCATAATATAGGACTGTCCAATGGTACAAGCTGTGTCCTAATGGGTCTACATGTGAATTTTGGATGAAGTGGAAAGTTAGGTAGTAAGCTTGTTTTACTAAGAATTTAATGAAGTGAATTGGATGAAGGGTTGTCTGTATTTTGATCTGACCTCTCTTTTTTATCTTCTTGTCTTCAGGTTGGTGCTCATGGTACTGGTGCAAAATTACCTCCAATTGATGAACAGGTCATTAGCATGAAACTTGTTACTCCTGCTAAAGGAACTATAGAGCTTTCAAAAGAGAAAGACCCAGAGTTATTTTATCTAGCTCGCTGTGGTCTTGGGGGCCTTGGAGTGGTTGCTGAGGTCACCATTCAATGTGTTGAAAGAGAAGAGCTTGTGGAGCACACAACTGTCGCAAACATGAATGACATCAAGAAAAACCACAAGTAATTTCTTTCTTATCCTTTTGTTACGCCATATCTAGAGTCGGAACAAATTTCCTTATATCTTATAAAGTTACTTGCAACTTGCATCTAGATTATCAATAAACTCTTTTGATAATTCTCTTATCGATAATCAGCTATATGGATCATGTCAACTTGTTATTTATATGCTTTTGGCATGATTCATTATATGCTCAAAAGATTTGGAATCAAGAAGTTGGCCTGCTGTTAAGTCACATATTTTACATATGGTTATGATGCTTTACAATCTTTGTTTTTATGTGTGTAAATTGGAAAATACCACTTTTTTAGTCAATTTCATAAATGAAAGAATATGGCTGAAGCGTTTAAGTCAACCATTGAGCTTTTTTCACCTTTTGCTTGCAGGAAGAGGCTGTCTGAGAATAAGCATGTTAAGTACCTCTACATTCCATACACTGACACTGTTGTGGTTGTGACATGCAACCCTGTTTCCAAATGGAAAGGTCCACCAAAATTCAAACCCAAATATACTAAGGATGAGGCTATGCAGCAAGTTCGTGAGCTTTACAAGGAATCTCTTAAGAAGTACAGGTACTGCTGTTGTCTTTAGATACTTATCCAATTTGTTGAAAACAGGGCCCATGGAAATGAGCATCCTGTTTCTTTGTACTGTAGTAGCTGGCTTAATCTTTTTCTTTTTACTTTCTTAATTATCCTTTTCTTACTTTATAGTTATCGTTGAATTCTGGTTTGAATATAGCCTTGTTAGAGTAATTGAGAGTGAGGAAGGAATATGTGCATTACACGCATGTTTCTCTGTTTTAACTTTCTTACTATTGAATATCTTGTCCACTATGGGTAATGGATCTTAGTTGGTGACTTATTTGGATTGGTTGCTAAACAGTGGGCTCTGTTGTTTCTTCCTCTTATTGTTTTACGGTTTTGATGTTATCTTTTGCCTGTATAATCTATGTGATGGTGAATAACTGTAGAAAATGTGCATTTACTTTGTTCTATGGAAGTGAAAAAATGGCAATTATGTTCACAATTTGTTGACCAGTTTGAAAAAGTAAAATCATCCTACTATTTTGGGTTTGGAACCAAGGGAATAGGTGACTCTTTTAGTCATTTAATATTCTTTTCGGTTCCCTGTCTGTTGCTCATGTATCAATGTACACTTCTTCTGTGACCTATCATGTTTATTTGTCAATTTTAGATTTTCAGTTAATTAACTGCTTAACTTAGTTTTTTGCAGGGCTAGAGAAATTACGACTCCTGACAGCAAAGAGCCAGACATAAATGAGTTTTCATTCACAGAGTTAAGAGATAAACTGCTTGCTCTTGATCCTCTCAACAAAGATCATGTTATGAAGGTTAATCATGCTGAGGCTGAGTTCTGGAGGAAGTCTGAAGGATATCGAACTGGATGGAGTGATGAAATCTTGGGTTTTGATTGTGGTGGGCAACAATGGGTATCTGAGACTTGTTTTCCTGCTGGAACTCTTTCTAAACCCAGCATGAAGGACCTTGAATACATAGAAGAGCTGAAGCTACTCATTGAAAAGGAAGAGATACCTGCTCCTGCTCCTATAGAGCAACGCTGGACAGCTCGCAGCCAGAGCCCAATGAGTCCTGCTTCAAGCTCAAAAGAAGATGACATATTCTCGTGGGTAAGTTTGTTTTCCCTTCATTTCATTCTTATGTCATGCTTCCTTTTCTCTTGAGTTTTGCAAAACATATGAGGTCTAGACAGTGTGAGGTGTTGCCTTTTCCTATCAAATATAATCTTAAGTTTGTACTTCCTACGCCTACAATACTTGGTTTTAGTTTTGAGTTAATTTCTGAAATTTTAGATTTCTTCTTGAAATTAGGAGCTATTTATTTACCCTTAGTCGATCAGACATTATTGAATAGTTTCAGTGTATTAAGTTTGTATTTTAATTAGGATTAAGTACCCTGATGAGCTGTCTTCTCTATAAATTTGATATTCAAATATAGAACTCATGTAGATAAAACTATTTCGAGCCTTAGTAGGAAAATGCACCATAATGCAGCTTCAGGTTCATACATGCACACGTGCATACATACAGACATACAGGTTTAGCTTTGTGAATATCAGGTATGCTTAATTTTCTTCTTAAGTTGAACAGCTGGATTGTATGTACTTGTTTTCATCCTGCTAAGAGCATAGCCTATGAACTAACTAGCAAGAATAGGAATTGGTGGAAATTAAAAATTTAACCTATTATAAAGGTCTGAGAAAAAAAAGAAAGATATTCTTCCTCAAAATCTTTTTCATATGGAAATACCTTCTTGGAAGAAATTTTGTAAGAATTGAGGATAAAAAAGACTAATTCTAATTTACCATGACAGGGAACTTGAACCTGGGAGAATGGATATGGATTTGATTTGTTATATAAAATTTTGAGAGATTAGAAGGCAAATATTAGGCTCTGTTTAGTCGAATGAAAACATTTTCCATTGTCATTCTCTAAAATATCAAAGAAATCTAGTGATATATGTCTAGTCAATGGAAATGAATGCACTTTTTAGAAATGAAAATGACAATGGAGTGTTAATTTAAAACAACTTTTTATTATTTTCAGATTTTCACATCATTTTCATTTTCATTTTCATTTTCTGAAAATGTATTATCTTCATTGGCAATACATATATCACTATTCACTACTTGATTTGTTTATTATTTTAAAGAATGAAAATTTGAAATGTTTTCATGCTACTAAACATAGCCTTTTAGTTTCTTAAAACTAGTTTAGAATTGGTGCATGCATTTTAGAGGTATAAGTTGATGAATTTCAGATTTTCAAATGATTTAATTCTTTCAATTCTATGAATAAATGGAGACCACAAAATAGAGATGAAGGAAAATATAAATTGTGAGAGATGAAGGCAAATATAAGTTGATATTTTGTTATATAAATTGTGAGAGAGGTCAGAGGTGAAGGCAAATATTATCATCTAAAACCTAGTTCAGACTTGGTGCATGCATCTCAGAGCTATAAGTTGATTAATTTCAGATTTCCAAAGAATTAGGTATTTGAAATCTACCACTAGATAGAGATGTAGCAAATCCACAAACTTAAAATTAATCAAGAAAGCCAGATCTTTATGAGCTCTTTTACCCACTTTTATACAAATTTTGAAATTTTAAATCCATTTTATGTTGAATTCAAGTTCCCAAACACAAGCTAGAAGAAATTATCCGCAATCCTCTAATGAAAAAAGATATGCATATCCCAATAGATGAGAATGATAAAACTTGCAATTTCATTGATATTGGGGAACCGGAAACTTCTTCTACAGTTCAAGTTAATCTTGTTGGGCAGGAATTGAATTAAATCAATTATGATAGTAGGAATTCAGCGGATTGAAATCAGTATTACCCTAGACCTACATATCTATAAAGTTTGGGGAATATGTCAAATTGTCAATTGATTACTCAACACTTATATTTGAGTTATTAATGTATACTGGTGGTAGACATTGCTTACAGGGTAAAATAACACCATTATGCTCTTCTGTTGTTATACTTTACTGGATTTTTGATCATTTAAAAGGATGAGAGGACTTAATCTAACTTACATCACAATTGACACATTCATAAATTAATCATGATTGTGAGTCAAGATGATTAAAAGTTTTGAACCTCCACCTTCCTGCTGAAGTTGGAAGAGTGATTGCCAGAGGCCCTTTCTAGTCTATCCCTTCCTCTTAATCTCCCCACCTAAATATCCCAACCAGGGAAATATTTTTCTTTCCATTCATGCTGCATAGTTTCCTTTCCATTGATGCTACGTAGCATAGCTGTTGAATACACATTGTGAATCGAAATCTTACTATTGATTGTTGAGTATCAGGTATCATATCGTATCGTTAGATAGAGTTAAAAGTTTTAAATTTTAGTTTAGGTAACATATGAGCATATGAACATGAGTATGTATAACATTCAAAGATAAGCCATGCATGTGTAAGTATGAACCTGTTCAGATTTAGTAGATATGGGATTACACCACTTAACAGGGACCTTGGCTGGACATGCCTGGCCAGAGATCTGAGGAGTAAAATTAAAGATTTGGAATCTTGTGTAACATTCAACAACAATGTTTGATCTTAAAACTGGTATCAATTTTTTAAGAGTATTTATTACTACTGACCTTTCCTTGTCTTTTCTTGATACAATTAAATCAATGCTATGTCTGCTATGTATACTCGATAGATAGTAATATTTTTGCATTAATTGATGTACTTCTCATGTCTAAATCCACTTTTCTTTTTGTACCAGGTGGGTATAATTATGTACCTTCCTACGATGGATGCTCGTCAGAGAAAGTCAATAACAGAAGAATTCTTCCATTACAGGCATCTTACACAGGCACAGTTGTGGGATAAATATTCTGCATATGAACATTGGGCTAAGATTGAGGTAGTAAAAATTATAGCATTGTGTAAGAATAAAATCAAGGCCATGATCTATATAGTCTGAAATATATCCAGATGATTGTTTGTCTAATAACTTAATTTTCTTTTAAGTCCTCACAGTTACTTTTGAGACTTCCAATGGGACTATGGTATAGGTTTTCAATGGTTGACAGTTGGATCTTTTCTTTCTTTTTATCTTTTATTTTTAAATTTAAAAAAAAAATATTTGCTCAAATGTTCTTATTTAGATCAGAAGTTGGCCGCTAACTTTTAGTTCTTTTTTTACTTTGTCCCTTCACACCCTTATGATATACTATGACCAATATGTATATGGTCTTCACTTCAGTCCTTGAAAATTGTTTCCATGAAAGTTTTGTTCGGATTAGTCCCTAGGGTGTCATGCTTTTGTGCTTGTCTCTGTGTGAATCTGGTAAATGTTTTCAGAATTCAGGTTAAACCTTATAGGGATATTATTTGGTCATGCACTTGAAAATGTACTTTTGTGACTGAATTTAGGTTGTTTATGGTGTCAATATTTTACGGATGTTGCTTCCAGTAATACTCATGCTGCCTTTTTAAGTATCACTAATTCCAGGCCATGGGCAGGTTCCGAAGGACAAGGAACAGCTTGAAGCTCTGCAAGCTAGGCTGAGAGCATGTTTTCCAGTGGAGGCATATAACAAAGCACGAAGAGAATTTGATCCCAACAGGATTCTTTCTAATAACATGCTGGAAAAGCTGTTTCCTTTATCAGATAATGTTTGATAAGCACACCTAATGGGTTAGTTCTTCATTCATTTCAAATTTTATGAATTGAAATGCATATGGTCAGTTCTTTTGGCCAGTTTAGCGGAAGCATCTTTAGCACTAAGCTTGTACACCAAAATGGAAGGATACGAGGACATTCCATGTATTTTTTAAAATTTTATATACATATAATAAATCTTTCCAAGTCTCAATATCTATTGATGCTGACCAACATGCTATCAGTTCAGCTGGATGTATTATCAGTAGGAAGAACAAATAATTTTGCAAGTGATTTTTGAATTGTATAATTTTAGTCCTTATGGGTTCTTGCAATCTGATGTTGTAAGGACTAGTAGAAGTTCATTATTTAATCTTGTAAATTGCAAGTAATTAAATAATTCGAGGTTAAGCAGTATTCTTTTTCTATACGAATTGCATATTTTTGACCATCTTCTTGAGGTACTGGATGGGGGCACATCTAAGATATTTGCAAGTTCTGCTCTCTGAACTTGGCAGTTTTACGCATCCTTTAGCTTTTTTGATATGAAGTATACTTTTTATGCTTGGTCTTATATTTACAAATCCTTTTCGCTTTGGTGATACAACATAAACTACTTGAAAAGAAGAAAATAAAAAGCATGCATTCTGGCAAAGAGAACTTGATCCCTATGGATATTTATCCTCAAACCTTGGCCATGTAACTTAACCATCATGCTGGTTTTATTTCATTTTGGATTCAGTATTTTACCACTCGGGATGGAGCAGTTTCTAGACAAGTTTCTGAGGTTAGCATTAAGCAATAGGTTGGCCTTTTATGTTAGGTGAACTTAACTTGTTCCTCTTTTAGGCTGCTTAATATGCATTAATTCCAGTCTCTGTTTTGGAAAGCATATTGGAAAGCATATAAAGAAAAACAAGGAGAGTAGATTAAAGAAAAGAAAATTCTCAGAAAAATAAAGACGATGAACATGGATCTAACCAAAAAATACAATGAAAACCTCGATAGATTCTTTAATAGATTTAGCACTTACATACTTTATTATTTTACAACATATGACCAAACTCATATAATAGCAGTAAATACAACAATCAACAATACTCAACCAAAGGCGTCATTCTTGAAAGTGGTTTTAGAAGCAAGCTTCACAGAGCCAACAGCAGCAAAGCGCGAACAGGCTGTAGTTGTAAGAATAACAAGAAAAGAAAACTTAGTAATCAGTACAAGCATGAAGGAGATTAAAAAAAAAAAATCAACAACGTTAGTGAGGCACATTTGCATAAATACTTTTGTTGCATAACTGATGATATGATAATGTCTGTCTTACCATCCTTCAATGAAGCCTCTGTCTCCTTTTTTCTTCGTGCGAGGGGAGCACTTCTTCTGAGCCGGGGATTCCGCAGTAGGATATCCTTTCATCAGAAACACAGACAAAAGTAAGTTCTCAAATCTCCCAACATGAAAGTAATAATCTAGAAAATATTGTCAATAGAATAGAATGTTTTGGAGGAAAGTTAGAACCTGCTGGGGTTTGATTCTCTTGTGTCTCTGACTTGGGCATTTTGGAAATTGGAATAAGTAGAAACTTTGCTGATATTTGTTTCTAGGTGACTATTGTATCAAAGCTGATTGTAGAGTATGATTAAACTTTGGTAGCGACCTATCGTTTATATATAGATGATATGTAATGCACTAATCCTATTGTTACATTTCTAGAGGGTGCATTAACACTAATTTGAAAGTGCAGATAGAACCAAAAGTGAATGAAAAGTTTGAAGCATCTTGGAATAGAATCCCACAAAAGTCTTTTCCACCTCATAACATTCTAAAAGTCTTTAACACCCAAAGGCCAAAGAGGAAAAACCAGCAAGAATATGAGTTGGATTTGATTCCTTTGTCAATAAGGAAGAACAAAAAGGCCAATAGTGAGCTTGAGACCAATGAAATGAAGTTTATGCTTGGAAGAAAAGAATCATCCTCCCTGAAAATGAGTTCTTATTTTGTAGTTTGTTAATACGCGTAAATCGGCTGAGATACTTTGATAATTCTGGTAAAGAATATATGCTATATGGTATCTGAAAGATGGCACCGAAAGGGGGTGTTTGAAAATTGTAAAGAACTTCATCTTTGTTCATACTAGGGACTAAGATTGAAGTCTATAGGTGTTGCAATTCTGGGGCTGCTGCTTGGTTTCAGAAGAGTGAAAAGAATAAGTTGATTGGAGAAAATTTTTACATTCCCAGGAAAATGGATATGGGATTCAAGTCAAATCTGATACAGAAACTCTTGAACTTGAGAGCGATGGCATATCTATCCATTATTCTTAATTTATGGGTCTTTCAAGACCTCGTTGGACCACATATATTAGGTTAATTCTTATACGTAATGGATTTAATAATATAACCAAATTTTCTATTTTCTATTGTACACTTGACATCTTAGCATTGGGAAGGATTCTGCATTTGGAAAACTATAAGGTTTCTCGAAACAACATTTTTGATGGTTCAGAGTTGAGAGATTTTAATTTGCAATAATGGAAGAGGCATGGTTTATGAAATGGAGGCAGAAAATGAGTAACATGTGCCTATGGATTTATGTTTAATTCAAATTCAATTCAGGCAGTCAAAAAAACCATGAAAATGAAGTGTCAAAATATTGATGCAATCTAACCAGAAAGACAAAATATTTGAACAATTAGGTTGCAAGAAAGAATCTTCTTGCTTTTCTTTTCCTTACCGTTATTCTGTTGTAGAAAGTTTAATATATATCAACTAAATTATCTACCAATGCATATATATATCTAATAAAATAAGGAAAATTATAGAGTTTAACAAACTAAATAGGGGGTTTGTTAGGGAATAGTTTTGAATATTATTATTATAAAATTAATTAAGAAACTATATATTATCCCTGTGCATTCATATCGGGTTTTTTGGTTTATGATCGGGTTTTTTGGTTTATGATTGAAACTAAGTAATTTCAATTCTAAGTACAATTTTATCTTATGTAATATATATACTACATATTATTTGAATAAACATATGGAAATTACTAAAAGATCCCTACCCCGGATTAATAAGGAGGGAGAGAACTAATTTTTTTCGTCTTTTCCCACTTGGCCGATTACTTAAATACCCTAACATTTGATTCTTGAGGTGATTAAATAATTAGACTTTTTGGTCATTTCTCAATTGACTTTAATATAATAGTGGAATTACTAAAAAATCTCTATCCCGAATTAATGATGAGCTGGGTGGAATTACTAAAAGATTCCTACCTCGGAATAATGATGAGCTGGAGAAGTAATCTTTTTCGTCTTTACCTACCTGGCAGATTACTTAAATGTCCTAACTTTATATTCTCGAGGGGATTAAATATCTAAACTTTTTGGTCATTTATCAATTGACAAATGACTCAAAAAGTTCCATGTCAATTCCACAAGTGCTGCATTTATTGACTTTGGTTTTTTTTTTCCGTCGATTATTTTTACAAAAAATCTGTATCTTAAAAAAAGAAATAGAACAATCCTAATAAACACGTCAAAACACTGTCTCCATTTAAGAAGTTATCTGATAGAGTCTATTTCCTTCTTTCCCCTTACCTTTTGGTAATTACAAGATTTCTTGAACCAGATTTAGTTAATTGCACCCTCCAATTTGTCAATTCAACAAGTGTTGTATTTATTGATTTTTTTTTCGTCTATTATTTTTTGAAAAATATGTATCTTAAAAAAGGAAATAGAACAATCCCAATAAACACGTCAAAGCACTGTCTCCATTTTAAATCTACGGTGAAAATCTTTTAATATATGTATGGCGATTCTAAAAAAAAAAAGCGCCCGTAGCGCCATCGCGGACCAATCAACTTGTAGCAATTAACTTAAATGGAAGGAAATATTGTTAGAATTCTAATGTCTATTCAAATAATTATCTACTGAAAAAGGAAATGGAGCTTTACTTTGATTATAATTCAATATTCTAAATATTATTTATAAATATTATTTGGAATTCCAAATATATATTAACAAATATTGGTTCTCTCCCAACCAATTAACTTTGGACAAATGTCAGCATGAGAAGAACCAAATACTGAGTATACAGTAGTTTGGGGATGACTTTAATAGTAAAAAATAAATATATAAATAAATATATAAAGGTATCAAATAATTATCCATAAAATAAAATAATGCATGTTTTAGGCGATTCAAAAGTTTTATAATAAAATTAATTATAATTAGAACACTTTATATAATTAATGATATTTAATAGTCAAATATATCCCTAAAGAGATACATGTCAACCCTTTAACCTGCACGTGGCACGTGCAGTCTGCTAAACTCCAGTTACGGTTAATGAAATAATTTTCCACATATGATAGTAGCACATTTAATAGCTAAATCCTTCAGTATTAATCTTTTTTCTTTAACAAAAAAAAAGGTAAATTACATATATATACCATGTGGTTTACGATGAAATAAATATACCCTTTGAGCTTTAAAATTTAACACTTAGTTACTCTAAGTTTATTTTCCATTAAAAAATTACTTAACACTGTAAAACTTAATTATTTAATTATTTAATTACTTTTTATTTATCACAAATCTGGCACAAATAGTAAAATGCTAAAGTCTGATCAAATCATCATTATTTTATCCATATACTATTACATATATAGCATGCAAGTGTTTGCTGTGAATTCGAAACTCGATAGAAAAAAAATTACTACCATTTACAATTGCTACAAATTAGACTTTGAAACGGTATTTTGAACAAAGATCACAAAATATATACATACCAACAAATATATATGTTGTTTAGTCATTTCTCAGTAAAAACACATTATTTAAAAAAAATTAATGTAAACCTGAAAACATAACAAAAAATTAAGCCACTACTATTAATGAATAAAACATGAGAATATGTATCAAGTGATTGGTTCAAGTGGTTTGACACTTGTTCCTCTTAAGTAAGATCTCGATTCGAGTCTTGTAAATGGAGAAAACCATTATTGAGAGAGATTTTACTCCCATAGTGGGCTAACCCGGCTCGGACAAGCTTAACTTCTAAATATACCAAAAAATGAGAATGTACATATCTTAATTACGTAGATCCCACGGGACTACCGCGAAAGTCTTAGTTGATCTGAGTCCTGAGACAAAATTATCCAATGATATTTA
Organism: Corchorus capsularis; assembly: GCA_001974805.1. Lineage (NCBI taxonomy): Eukaryota > Viridiplantae > Streptophyta > Magnoliopsida > Malvales > Malvaceae > Corchorus > Corchorus capsularis. The sequence continues at coordinate 24,693 of AWWV01007197.1, forward strand.
TGTACTAGTAAAATATTGGAAAATTATTCATTCGAAAACACTGCAAGTCCAAAAGAGAAATTCGTACGCTTTTACAAAAAAACTCAAAGAAATCTAGGTTTTGTTGGTAAATGTAAGTAAACATCATGATTATCTCTTGTTGTCTTGGATTAGAAAGGTTATTTAATAAATTTTAAAATTAAAGGCGTTAACTAATCTTCTAATGGAAAATAAACTCAGGGTAAGTGTCAAATTTTAAAGGTCAGGGACATATTTATTTCATAGGGTATATCTATATAATTTACCAAAAAAAATGATAAGATGTTATAACACTAATAATTTGGTTTATATAGATATATGTTTGGGAAAGGGAATTGAACCTGCTCTTTTGAATAAGGGGAACTATGCCTCAACCCATAAATCAAATTCTCAAGTAATTTCGTTTATAAACTATTAGGAAAAATCCTTCGAATATGTCGGTGAGGTCAGCTCCTGTTATTAAAGTTTAAAACTTCATTTTAGGGATCCTGTAATTCAAATCTTAAGGGTCCGGCTCCCCTCCAATACTAGCATTGTCCAATGATTTCCAATACACTATTGGATAATTGCCACCTATTAAAATTAGGTTGAATGGTTGAGATTAAATTATTACATAACCCTCGTTTTCCACCGTTATCTCACTTCTTTTTCTTCCGTCTTCTCCTTCCTCCACCATATCCATTACTGGTTTTCAAGCCAACTATCTAACCAGATTCTCGTCTGAGTAACCCATCAAAACTTAATAATATTAATTTAAAATCAAATTCTCATTGAAATTCCCTGAGATCCCTAGATTTCCTACCTACCTCCATCACAACTTCTCATTTTTGGCTATTACCAGAAAACTTCGAACCATACATATCTTTTTTTTTTTGCCAAATAATATATATGATTTCCATATATGCTATTCTATAATCATATAAGCTTTCCATTTATTGTTCTCATGTTCTACGCATAATCAAGATTCTAATTGTTGATTAGGGGATCAGCGCATCAGATCTACGAAGTCATCCTCAAATTTAAAAACTCGAACTTTAAAATCAAATTCTTCTCTTCTGTAATATAACCCAGATGATATTTTCTTGTTGCAATATAACCCCGATGGGATTCTTTTGTTGCTACAAGAGTTTTGCGTGAACTTCTTTTTCCAATGGCAATTTTATTCTCTGGTAAAACTTATATTTTTTTTTTGGTCAGGTGTTCTTGAGGAAGGTAAGAAGCAGACGGATTGAGAAGGAAAAAAAATGATAACGGTGGAAAATGAGGGTTACGTTAACCTTTTAATCTAAATCATTCAATCTAATTTTAATAGGTGGCAATCATCCAATAGTGTATTGGAAATCATTGGACAAAGCTAGTATTGGAGGGGAGCCGGACCCAAATCTTAAAATGAACAAGGCTTGATTTATGAGATACATAAAAAGGAAGGGTTAATCTCATTGTTGTAAGTTGTAACCTAATGTCATCTCATGGATTTGGATAAATAAGGGCCCAATGTATGCGCAAATGCTCAATTAAGAGTCTATCGTTAAAAAACTTCAATTTAAGGCTTAATGTTATAAAATTAGCTCAATTAAGGGCCTTTCATCAATGTTATTATGCCCTAATATGAGCTTCATTAAGCCCGTGCAATTGACAACGGGTTCTTAATTGAGCCGATTTTGCAACGTTCGGTTTTGATTTGAAATGATAAGTTTTAAAGTAAGCATTTTTGCAAATATTGGGCCCTTAAATGAGCAATTAGCCTAATCGATTTAATAATAATACAGTTTTTCAATGTAAGTACAAAACACTAGATTGTAGTAATAAACTAGAAAGTAGAAATCAGATTTGTCATAAATCTCTAATTTGGGTTGGAAGCCCAATAGATGCTAACCTTTTTAGCCCGTGAGATAGGGTAAGGCCGATTTCAGACAAAGTATCTGCCCATTCAGTTTTTAAGTTTTACTTCTCTCATTATCCATTTAGGGGGGAAATGAACACTTTGTATTGCTATTATTATTATTATATTATTATTATTATTATTATTATTATTATATTATAGATAGAAGTGGGTAGAACTATCAAAAGTTGATACAAAAACCCGAAAACCTGTCCAATCCATCTAACTTGACTTGATAATTAAAAGTGAATGACCTACATGATCTGGAATCCGATTGACCGAGACCAACATGATTCGAGAGCTTATGAACTTAAGACTTAATTGATCCGAAAACCTAAATGATCCAAAACTGAATAACTATATAACCCAATTATAGATAGAAGTGGGGAGAACCGTCAAAAGTTGATCCAAAATCCGAAAAACTGTCCAATCCATCCAACTTGACTTAATAATTAATTAAAAGTGAATGACCCGCATGATCTGAAATTCGATTGACCGAGACCAACATGATCCAAGAGCTGATGGATGTAGGACGTAATTGATCTGAAAACCTAAATGATCCAATAATGAATGAATATATAACCCAATGGGGTGAATTTTGGGATGTAAATAAAAGCATCATTCTCCATTACCTATTTTATAAATGGGAGACTAGATATTAAATACAAGTGGGAGACTAGATATTAAATTCCCCCCCCCCCCCCTCCCCCTTCCTCATTTCACCATTTCTGAAGACACAACATGAATAAATTTTTCAGCTTTATGGTTATAGTAAAATTCATATGAGAATTTGATGAAGGGTTTTACCATTTATACCCATAAAAGGGGAAAATCATAATGATTATGATAAGAAAGAAACATGATCCGACTACTCTGGGTCTTCGGACATCTTAATTCATTCATCTTAGTGCATGTCTGCCTCTGCCTTGACAGAGCAAGTAGACCACCTTAACAATAATAAAAACATTAATCACCATGTTGCCTCATATAATAATTTATATTATTATTAAAGAGATTAAGTTTGAGTTGAGAGTTGAGACAGTTGCTCTCTCTCCTAATGTTTGAAATTGACCCCAAACTGTTGATGTCTATGAAGTACGAAGTCGTTGCCCAATCAAGCATTCAGTTCTTTATCCACACAGGGAATAGTTAGTTATGAACATATAAGTATTAACTGTAATGATAGTTGATTTTGTGTAGCTTGTACCTGTTGTATTTGCTATGGACATCGGAAGTATAGAAAAGATATATGCAAAATATTTAATTGGTGTTTTTTTTTAAGTTTAGGTATATGCTATAAATAGTGATCGTGAATCAAGTTAGATAGACCGTCAAGAGAGACCACCAAAGTTCGGAAACATTTTTGAGAACTAAAACCTCAAAATTGGCTTTTGAGTCCTTAATGAAAGTTGCAAGTCATTAAATTATCTTTCAATAGATACTTGAATCACATTGATCGGACAAATAGAACAAAAAGTAAAAGAATTAAAGCCAAAACATTAAAGCGTCCAACCCAGAATTTGTAAAGGATTAAATGACATAAAGCATGGGGTCATTTGATAAATAATTCAAGGAAAAAATATTTGTTTATGGAAACCAAACATAAAAATTCTCTCTTAAACTCTGCATGGAACTCATTTAATCAAATTCAGCTTTCAGGCCCTTAACGAAAGTCGTAGATCATAAAATAACCTTTTAACCGACACTTGAATAATTTCAATCGGACATGTGGACCAAAAATTATTCAATATTATATAGACCTGCAATCGCGACAACAAAATTTCAGAAGCATTTTGTAGAATCAAAACATTAAAATTGGCTTTTGAGTCCTTAATGAAAGTTATAGACTATGAAATTACCTTTAAATAGACACCTGAATTACCTTGATCTGATAAATACAAAAGAAAATAAAATAATTAAAGCCGAAACATTCAATCGTCAAACCAATAATTGTAAATGATTAAATAACATAAAGTATAAAAGTATGAGGATCATTTTATAAATAATCCAACAAAAAATGATTTGCTTATTGAGAGTGGGACCCACCAAATAGTAATTTTATCCTAAAGTTCCCAAAACACCCTCAACAATCAACAATAATAACGAAAATACCGAACATGAAAGTACCGAATTACCCCTGACAATTTGTTCTTGGGTGAATGTGGTGCATTGTATAACTGGATAAAAGGGTAATTCCATTTTCAACTTTAATATATGTTATATTTCTAAGAATTTAAGGTTTTTTTTTAAAGTATAAATGTCTATATGTATATTGGAGACTAGTCATAATCACACGCGTTGCGTGGGTTTGTTCTTATAATAGGATATATAAAAATTTTAATAATATTTAGTGTTATATTTATAATTTTGCTCAAAAACTAAATAAAATGAATTCTTGAAATATTAAATTTAAGAAATTAACAATTTTTTAAAATTTAAGTGATATGAATGCTCTTAAACAAAAATTGAAGAATTAACTCCTAATTTTACATGGAAATTTGGTAGTTATGTTTTGTTAGGAGAGGAACCGGGCCTTGTCTGTTTTAGCAAGACCCACCGAGCAGTCCATATACATGTCGGACACCAATCCGAACCCAAAAGCCTAGACTAATGGTTTCTTGGGTCCTTCATGTATATATGCCACTCAAACAACCCATCCTTTTATGATGTGGGATGTTTCCTCACATGTAAATCCTCAACAATCTCCCCCGATTTACATGTGAGTCCTCATCTCTCCCCCGTGCGGCCCAACCCGTCAAGTCTTAAGCCAATTACCGGCTATCCAAGACTTAACCCCTAAAGTGGTACAAGCTACGAACACTCCACAATCGCACACCCCTGGCCAGCAGCACACCAGGTTCACTGTGCTCATGGGACACACCGATCGAGTCTAACCAGGCTCTGATACCACTTGTTGCGATTAAACTAGTCTAAAACAATAAACAAGAATAAGAAGATTTTACGTGGTTCCATCAATTTGATCTACGTCCACGGGCAGAGAGAAATTCTTATTAATTTGGGAGAAAACGATACAACCTATCAATAATACAAGAGATAGACCCTTTATATAAACATAGGGTATTTAGTTCCTATTTTGACTAGGAGAACTAGTCCATACCGCGGGGGGCTTCGGCCCAATCCCTTCGCTTCCATCACAGACCTCTAGGAAAAATCCATAAAATTCGTAGCTCCACAAATTTCGGGTTGGGTCACAATTCGGGCCGGGTTAACAAGAATTCCAGGCACAAATAACAATTCTCCACCTTGACTTGAATTCAACATTACCCAATCGAAGTATCTCCACCTTGACTTAAGTTTACAAAATCACCAAAATAAGCCAAGCTTCCTTCTCTGCCAATCAAGCCCCTAAGGGCTTCATGCTATGCGAACATTTACTAAGTCCAAGCTATGCTTGAACTCGTCAGTTGTCAATGGCTTCGTCAACATGTCTGCAGGATTATCAGCTGTAGGAATCTTCTCTATAGTGGCCACCTTATTATCCAAAGCATCACGAATAAAATTCAATCTAACATCAATATGCTTTGATATTTCATGATACACAGGGTTTTTCGCCAAACTCAAAGCACTCTGACTATCACAATAAATAACAGGTTTCGAAACATCCAAACCCAAACTATCAACAAGACCATGCAACCACATACCTTCTTTAATCCCTTCAGTTAATGACATATATTCTGCCTCAGTAGTAGACAAAACAATAGTTGCTTGAAGTGTTGCTTTCCAACTAATAGCACAACCATACAGGGTGAAGATATAACATGTTAAAGATCTTCTTTTAATAAGGTCACCAGCATAATCAGAATCAGCATAACCAATCAATCCGGAATTACCATCAGAACCATACACCAAACAGACATTCTTCGTTCCATTCAAATATCGCATAATCCACTTAACAACCTCCCAATGAGCTTTACCAGGATTGCTCATAAACCTACTAACCACACTAACAGCATGAGCTAAGTCTGGCCTAGTGCAAACCATAGCATACATCAAGCTACCTACTGTGCTAGAATATGGTATTCTACTCATGCAGTTAACTTCATCATCAGAACTAGGTAGAACACTAGCATCAAGTTCAAAATGTGCAGCTAAAGGGGTACTAACCGGTTTGGCTTTATCCATTTGAAAAGATTGCAGAACCTTTTCGATGTATTTCTGTTGAGATACATACAACAATCCTGCTTTTCTATCCCTCCAAATCTCCATACCCAAAATCTTTTTCGCTGCACCCAAATCCTTCATCTCAAATTCACTGCTTAGCAAAGCTTTCAGGCTATTAATCTCAGCCAAATCCTTGGATGCAATCAACATGTCATCAACATATAACATCAAATATATATATGAACCATCAGACAACTTCTTAGAGTACACACAGTTATCATACTAATTTCTAGCAAAATCATGAGAAACCATAAATGAGTCAAACCTTTTATACCACTGTCTAGGAGACTGTTTCAAACCATACAAGGACTTCTGCAATAAGCACACATGGTCTTCATTCTTAGAATCAATAAATCCCTCAGGCTGTGACATGTAAATCTGTTCCTCTAGATTACCATGCAAAAAAGCAGTCTTAACATCTAACTGTTTTAGATAGAGATCAAGAGTACTAACCATGGCTAGAAGAACCCGAATAGTTTTGTGTTTAACAACTTATGAGAATACCTCATTGTAGTCTATTCCCTCCTTTTGCGAAAAACCCTTAGCCACAAGTCTAGCCTTGAACCTTGCAGGTTCTACTTCGGGGATTCCCTCTTTCCTTTTGAATACCCATTTACATCCTACTGGTCTCACTCCTTTTGGCAATGGTACAAGCTTCCATGTCTCATTATTTGCAAGAGACTGCATCTCCTCATTCATAACTAACAACCAGTCTGCTGCATTCTCACTCTTAATTGCCTCCTTATAGGATCTTGGTTCATTAGAGTCAATAATTTCTGCCACTGACAAAGCATATGCAATCGGATCAGTTTCACCAACATTAAGACTAATGCAATCTTCATACCTCTGTGGCTTTTTTATTTCCCTCCTAGTTCTCCTTTCTGCTATACTTTTTGACAAATCATCAGTTTCAGTTCTAGGCTCTTCTGTAGTAACAGAAGGTGATTTCAAAGGTGGAGCATCAAATACCACACTCTGGTCAATACCTACAAGATCAACAAGCTCCTCTTTCTGGCTAAACATAGTAGATTCATCAAAGGTTACATCTCTGCTAATAATAACTTTGTTGCTATCAGAATGCCACAACCTATAACCTTTAACACCAGTTTCATATCCTAGAAATATGCACTTAATTGCCCTAGGCTCCAGTTTACCATCATTAACATGAGCATAAGCAGGACAACCAAATATTCTCAAGTCAGAGTAATCAGAGGGTTTATCGTACTATACCTCTTGAGGAGTCTTCAAATCAATCGCAGTTGATGGAGACCTGTTCACTAAATAAGTAGCAGTATTAACTGCTTCAGCCCAGAACTTCTTCGACAAACCAGCATTTAGTCGCATGCACCTAGCACGTTGCAGAAGTGTTTGGTTCATGCGTTCTGCAACCCCGTTTTGTTGTGTCTTTCTTCGTACAGTGTGATGCTTCACTATACCCTCTTTCTTGCAGAACTCATTGAATTCTTGACCAAACCATTATCAGTTCTAAAAGTCTTGATTTGCCGACTGATACGTTTTTCAATCATAATCTTCCACTCTTTGAACCGATCAAACACCTCATCCTTTGTTTTCAGAAAATATACCCAACCCTTCCTGGAGTAATCATCAATGAAAGTCACGAAATACCTGCATCTACTATGAGACTCCACAGGAGCAGGACCCCACAAATCAGAATGAACATAATCAAGAATCCCCTTAGAAGTATGCTTGCCAGAACTAAACTTAACCCTGCGCTGCTTGCCTAAGACACATGTTTCGCAGAATTTAAGTTTTCCACATTCTGACCCATCTAAAAGACCTCTTTTGCTCAAAATTGACAGTCCTTGCTCACTCATATGCCCAACCTACGATGCCACAATTCTGTATGATCATTTGAATCCCCAAGAGATTTGGAAACTGGTACTTCTCCTATCACTGAATTGCCTATCAGAGTGTAAATCCCGTGTTGCAATTTACCCTTCAAGATAGTCATAGCACCTTTCGAAACTTTGATCTGCCCATTTTCGCCAGAATATTTGTACCCTTGTTTATCAAGAGTACCCAAAGAAATCAAATTCTTCCTAAGCTCAGGAACAAGCCAAGTATCAAACGTTCGAATTGTTCCATCATGCGTTTTAATCTGCACTGAACCACTGCCCTTGACACTCAAAGCTATTTCATCACCCAACATCACACTTCCGTTCCACTCCTTAAAAGTGGTGAATAAGTTTCTTGAAAACGTCATGTGATAAGACGCACCAGTTTCTAGAACCCATGTGTTTGCAGAACCCGCAGTACTAACAGTTAGAACATTAGTACCTACTTCATCATCTGAACTCTCCATAAGGGATGAACCCTCTTGAACAATAGCTACCGTAGCCTTTACATTCGATTCCTTCTTCTCACTAGAATTACCTTTCTTGCGATCAGGACAGTCTTTACGCAGGTGCCCTTTCTCATTACAGTAAAAGCATCGAAGCCTAGATACCCTCGATTTGGAGCGTGATCTGAACCTAGTTGTGCCGCTGCTTTTCTCCTTGTTTCTGCCTCGTGTAACAATTAAACCCGCTTCACCATCGACATCTGCTGAAACCTTATTCTGTAGTTCTTTTGAAAGCAAAGCGTCTTTAACATCCTTCAGAGCAATCGTGTCTCTACCATACAACATGGTATCTCGAAAATTCTGAAACGACCTAGGCAACGAACATAGGAAATCAGCGCCAAATCCTCATCTTCTATCTCGACTCCAACTCCACCAAGATCAAGAATTATCCGATTGAAGCTATCAAGATGATCTTTTATTGGTGTATTTTCTGCCATCTTGAATGTGTACAGGCGTTGCTTCTGGAACAACCGATTAGTCAATGACTTCTTCATATACTTATCATCAAGCGCCTTCCACAAACTTGCAGCATCTTTCTCCGCGACAACCTCTCTCAAAACCTCATTAGAAAGACTCAACAAGATTGCACTATGAGCCTTCAAATTGATTTCTTTTATCTCCTTATCTGTTGATTTTTCAGGCAACATCTCTTTATCAATCGCACCTGCGCAGTTCTGCTGAATCATTATCACCTTCATCTTTACCTTCTGACCGTGTCGTCAATGACCATAAAAATAATCCCCACAAAAACTAACTAAAATAGCTAGGGCAAGTAGGGGTCAAATCCCACAGAGAAGGGTTATATGATGAAAGAAGAAAATAAAGAAAAATCTTTTCCAAAAATCAATTAGAAAACAAGGGATTAGAGAAATTAATTATAAAGAAAACAATTAAACTAAAAATAAAGCAAAGCAAATTAAATCTAGATCTAAATCTAAAGCAGATTACTAAAGCAATCAATAATTATAAAGCATACTTCTTCTCCGATGGTATGATTCAATCAAATTAACTATGGATCATTGGCTTAAAAGGTGAATTAAGCATCTTATTCTTGACTGACAACTGGTATAGGTTTCCCAACATATATTTTAGATAAGAGGCCGATCAAAGCTGCAGTTATCCCTTTTATTCCTTCAACAATCGATTACTTTCTCAGGGCTTAAGGATCACTTAAGAACAAAGCATTAAGAACAATTAATTTTACACACATGCCTACAAAGTAGAACCATACGAAGAACAATTTCTCGGCCTCCGATAGACAAATACCCATCAAGCTGCGATCAAACAAACCTGATTTGCTACAAACAATCAAACTTGAGTGGTCAATTCTAAGCTTGATCTAGTCAGAGATCTTCCTCTTACATCGTTAGTGGCCACATAACTTAAATAAGATTCAGAATCATAAAATAAAACAGGGTTTTGACTACTATCATCAAGAACTTAACACAAAATTATAAGTATAGAAATCTCACCATAATCAATTGATTGAATTCACCAAAGGATTAGAAGTATTAAGGGTTTAGCTACTCATGGACTTAGGAAAATCCATGAGAGGCATAAGAATACTTACAGAACTAAGGAGGAACGATTTCTCCTCTTTGAAAACCTAGGGACGTCGCACCCCTCTATGGCTAGAGAGGGTGTCGACTTCCCCCTTCTAAAACTAGAGAAAACCTAAACTAAAGAAAGGTAGAAAAAGAGAATAAAACTATATGAGAGATTTGTTATGTGATAGATTGTGTGATTTGTGATACAGGAGGTGGTTATTTATAGTGGAGGAATAGGGGTAGGACGGTTTAGCCTTGACTTGGTCTCCAAGTTGGATTAGGTGTCATCCTAGAGTAGAATCCAAGTCAAAAGAGGATTCTGGAATTTTTTGGATTTCTGCAGAAACTTCGAATTGAAATTCGGGCTTGAACATGGCAGATCTGGGCTTTGCACTTCAAAGGAAAGTTGTAGAGCTCGGAGTTAGCTTTCCAACGGCTACTCATGGGCTTAAAACGGACATCTGAGCAGAAAGTTATGGCCTTTCTACGAAGACTGCGTTGAAACCAGGCTTATATCGCAAATCTGCGGGATTATTGCGGGATTTGGATATTCTTTTGGATATTAGGCCTACAAATTGGGATTTTAACTCCAATTATAGGTTTATATGGGCTGAGTATAATCTCATATAAATTATCCAAAAATCCTCAACTTCAGGGTTTCATCTGGGCTTGGCTTCAATCCTTTGCAAATAAGCTCCAAATCTTCAATTTTTACTTCTTGAATTAATTCTTCAATTGACTTCAAATCTTCAAAATATCTTCAATCACGAACTTCGCATCTTCAAATCTTCATTCCAAATGGCTAAGTCCATAGTTGAGTAAAAAGTCTCCAAAATAGCTCCAAAAAGAGTGAAAAACAATAAGTTTTCACTTTTTTTTGTCTTCAAGACCTAAAAACACAAATACTAGCAAAATATGGTAAAAACATATATAAAAGTAGCAAAAAAGTATATAAAAATAGCTATAAAAACATGCATAATTTTAGCTCGATCACCTTCCATAAGATGAAATCATTCGACCCATTGAATTTCTCAATGTCGAATTTCCCTGATGAAGACATCTTGAAACGCAAAACCCTAAATCCCAGAAAAAACGATTTCTCAATAAACCCTTATCACGAACAGATACAAGGGACCAATCAAGAAATCCAATCCAAATTCTTGATACCAATTGTTGCGTGTGAGTCCTCATCTCTCCCCCGTGCGGCCCAACCCGTCAAGTTTTAAGCCAATTACCGGCTATCCAAGACTTAACCCCTGGAGTGGTACAAGCTACGAACACTCCACAATCGCATACCCCTGGCCGGCAACACACCAGGTTCACTGTGCTCATGGGTCACACCGATCGAGTCTAACCTGGCTCTGGTACCACTTATTGGGAGAGGAACCGGGCCCTGTCTGCTTCAGCAAGGCCCACTGAGCAACCCATATACATGTCGGACAGCAATCCGAACCCAAAAGCCTAGACTGATGGTTTCTTGGGTCCTTCATGTATATATGCCACTCAAACAACCCATCCTTTTATGATGTGGGATGTTTCCTCACATGTAAATCCTCAACATGTTTTAATTTTTATTATGTTTATTCAAATTCATTTTGTTCAAGAATGGTACTAATTCAATATAAGAACATTTTACTTCTTTCAAATTTGGAAATGATAATTTCATAGATGAAATAATAATAAGTTTATAAAAAACTTTAAAAAAAAAAATCAACTACTATAAACCCTTATTTACTAACCTCCAAAAATATTTCCATATTTACTCCAAATAATTGGATGAAGTTAAGAGGGAGGGAGACTATGTGGAAAGAATAACCTACAAACATTGAATTGATGTAGAAAAATTACGGGTTTAATTATTAATAAGTCCTTTATTGATAATGAAATTTTCTTATTTACTACATAGGAGCTAAATGATAAAATATCTTCTTCTTCTTCTTAAAAAAATAAGAGAGTACATTAGACTATTAGTGATAGAGATAATAAAATGAAATGATATTATCAAGTTAAATCAACCGCTTGGAGATATCAATTGATTCATTCAAGAGGACATGTAAAGTGTCCCAATGGAAACATGTACAATACTACAAATATTGCATCATATTTTTGCTTTAAAAAAATGTAGAAAAACATGTACACTACTACAAATATTTGCATCACATCTTTGCTTTTTAAAAAATGTAGAAAAAAAAATATATGGCACCAGGCAATAAAGATTTTCTAAACTCCATGATAGCAATTGGATTTGTAATTTTACGTAAGTTGCATACATAAATTAATTCGCAGTAGAGAAACGGATGATGAATCTGCATTACCTAATATCAAATGATCATAATTCACCGTTACAATTTCCGCATATCATGGGCTTAAGAAATCATATAATAACTTTGATCAACCCCTCATTTCATCAGTCATAGAGAATCTAAGCAATTTTCTATCATCTCGTTACTTTAATCAATTATAGAATATTCAATTTTGGTTGGAAAAGACAAATTAGGATCGAGTATCCATCTTCACTATAACCTGAAAAATGTATTTTATTTATCCAATCTATGTATATATAGAAAACAATTACGTACAACTAAGTATTTGAAAAGAATAAAATATAAATGAAAATTGAATCTTATGAAGACAATTTTTAGCATATATATTTTAGTGATTTAGGCAAGTAGTTGTCATTAAGTGAGGGGAGGGGAAGAAGCTATGAATATAGAAGCTATGAATATAAAAGCCTTGAAAAAGAATTACTATATACATATGAAATATGAAACTCAGGACATTTGGAAAAAATTGCTTACTCCATTGTATATTTCGATTTGATGCACACATCACTTGATGCTCTACATTCCATAGGTATACATTGCAACAAAAAAGTTTTATAACAAAATTGGCATAATTAAAGTTTAAATTTTGAAATGAAGAAATCTCGGAAGAAAAATTAAATAAAAAACATAAAAAATGACATTGAAAGTACACTAACTCTAACAAGCTATTAATCTAAAAAATCCAAGCAAATACAATTTCTTTTAAATAAGAAGTCCATGTATCCCAACCTCTTTTATCTTGAGACCACCATGACATTTGCTTTGCGACTACCATGACAAACTGGGTCATTTGCCTACCATGACAAACTGGGTCATTTGCTTTGCGACTACCATGACAAACCGGATCATTTGCTTTGCAAGAAGTTTGTCAGCCGCCATATCCCCATTTCTCATCCCCCCCTTTTTTTTGGTGAATCATTTCTCATCCTTCTAACACTAAACGATTGATAGAAAAATGACTTTATATAGACAAAAGATAGGGTAAAGATATAATATAACTTAAATTCAAAGGGTTTATTATGAAATGTGTAACTGTAACCACAATAAAAGCATATAATCATATCATATGATCATAATTACAATTTAAATAATTAACTGAGAAGATGGAAAACATATTAAGTTACAAATTTTAATTTAGAATGTAATGTACATGTAAACATCCAATGACAATTAATATAGAAATGAAATGTATAACTATAACCACAATAAAAGCATATAATCATATCATATGATCATAATTACAATTTAAATAATTAATTGAGAAGTGGAAAACATATTAAGTTACAAAATTTAATTTAGAATGTAACGTACATGTAAACATCCAATGACAATTAATAGAATGCAATTTTTGTTAGAAAAAGAACAATGTAAATTCTTTATAATAAATTCATAAAGAGCTCAAAATCCTTAAATTATATCTATTGTCATCTTCCTAAACTACCCCTATTAATTCCCAAAAGGAGCCAAGAATATATATATATATTCATTCCTGCATAAAATTAATTTATTAATTATTCGAAACTAATTCAAAAAAGTTTGTTTCTTTCTTTTTTAAAAAAAGGAAATTTCTATACAGTCCACGACTAAAGAGTCGATCAAAAAGCAAGTCAAAGAAGAAAATATAACAAGATGTTCATTGTTCAAAATAACAAGTTCGCTTCCATAATTAGCAAGTAGATCCGTAACTTGATTGGCCTCCTGAAAAGAGTGCTTCAGTATGAAGTTCGAAAAATTTTGTTTCAGTGACCTGCAATCATCAATTAAGTTTCTAAGAGGACGAAAACTTGTATCAGCATCATTGAACAGATCAATAATAACTATAACATCAACGTGGACAATAAGATTCTGTACTCCTAAGTTTAGAGGCAAGCTGGAGATCATCTCTAAGCCCCGGACGTTAAAAAGTTTGTTTCTTTCGTTTCCTTGTTAATAATGAGATTCGAATAACTATTCAATGCCCCCATTGACATCCATATAAATAATCATAACATATCTTTTTGGTATCCATCATAATGCCAACGATTTCTTTTCATTAAAATTTCAGCAAGACAATGAGAATTTGTTATCTTCTCTTTAAAGTGAGCCTTTCCCACTACTATTGTAGATGCTGCCTATGCCAATTGCCAATAGTAATAGCTTTTGTTGCCACTAAACAAACATTAATGTTTGCATCTTTTATTTATTGATTTCATAAGATAATCCATGTTCTTTCAACTTCAAACATTATTGGGCCTCCTCATATTTCTTTTGATGCAATCAATTATATCTTTTATGGCTGTCTAGCTATTTGGTGAAATTGGCTCATAGGGTTGAAATCATTATTATAGACAATTTCTAGATCAATTGGGTTTTTAATTATGTTTTGGAGGGTCAAAAAGCTTGTCTTAATTGGAAAAACACTTTGTTATGTTTAATGGGTGGGTACTAATTCAACCATTAATCAATTTTTATGGCAACTAAAAAGTACAATCAACCCATTTGCTTAAAGGTTGTTTAATCTTTATCTATAAAATATATCATTGATGGTACACTCTTTAGCTGCAAACATCCACTTTGAGTTGTTTTTTTCTGGAAAGCACAGGTGAAAGGCTTTGAAGACAATTAGCTTAAATTGGAAAGTGAGAGGTTTCTTATTAAATTACATTCTTAATTAAATGATGATGTTTCCTGCTTGAAACATAATATATATAGCTTTTCAACTTTTGAAGGGTTTTGTTCTCTTAATTAATTTAAAGTTGTAAGTTAGATGAAGATAGAATATCACTACTATATCCTCTATAGATAATGAAAATTTATTTTATTAATATATATACTAGATATTATCCCCGCGCATTCGCGTCGGGTTTTTGGATTTACGATTGGAACTGAGTAACTTCAATTCTAAATAAAATTTTATTTTATGTAATAGCAATTAAGTTAAATGGAAGGAAAATATTGTTAGAATTTTATCTGTTTGGTCCATTAACATCAATCTTTGACCACTATTTATAAAAAATATATAAATAGATGTCCTTTTGTTACATTTAGCCGTCCCTAATTAGATAATTGATGCTCTGTTGTTACATTTGTGACGAGATGCTCTGTTGTTACATTTAGCCGTGGAAGCGGGGAAAGCTTTTCCCGTTGCAAACCCCGTGGAATTTGGCACGGAAAATTCTCATTTGAAGTCTGTTCGTGAGTCGTGACAAAGCTGTCAATTTCTTGTAGTTGTAGAATTGATGAGATAAAAGGAATTTTTTTGGCTTAATGTAAAAGAAGGCTCCTGAACTTTCCGTCAAATGGCCAGATAAGCTCCTGAACTTCAATTTTGGCCAAATAAGCCCCTAACTACCGATTTTGGTCAGATAAGGCCTTCTACTATGAGAAAAAGTCATGGCAGCATGCCAAGTGGACTAAAAATATCATGTCAATTTAGGATAAGTTTTCTGAAAATGAAAAAAAAGTTTTAAAAATAAAATTACTGATGGCATAAAAATAAATTTTCTAAAAATGAATTCAGAATTTATGTTTTTTTTTAAAAAAAATTCTTTTCCAAGAAATTTACCCTAAGCTGACGTGGCATTTTCAGGCCATGTGGCATGCTAGCATGGCTTTTTCCTATAGCGGAAGCCGGAAGGGTTTATCTATAGCCAAAATTGGTAATTCAGGGGCTTTATTTGACTGTTGACAGTTCATGGGCTTTTTTTACATTAAATTGGAAATTTTTGGAACATAATTTTAGGCAAACTCACTATATAACTCAAATTCAAAAGTTAATTTACACATGTGTTGATATTCGATTGACCAAAACTAAGTATTTATTCCCCGTTACATATTAAATATCCACTTTGCTATTTTGGGATGTTTCAAAATAATGTATATTTTTCTAAAATGAAAATACTTTTCTTTTTACCCTTAACAAAAACTTATGGAACATGCCACCTTATATCACCAAAGGCAAACAATGTAAACTTTGTAAAGTATCAACACATATTATTTTTTCGAAAATTTGTGTCAAACACAAAATCGACTTTCAAAGTAGAACGGAGTGAGTATTAATTCTCTTTCCCCCAACTGTTCCAACATATAAATTGTCATAAATCCTCCGTATATCCACGAATAAGAAATGATTCTCATCCACATATAAATTGTCATTTACACTTCTTGAGTACACTTCCTAAGTTATTACTCCCTTTCTCCCATAATATAAGTCCATTTTAACTGTATCACAAAGTTTAAGAAAAGTAGTTACAACTCTAACTTCTATAAACTTTTATCTTCTCTTTCCAATTTTATCCCTCTTCTCTCTCCTCCTATTTACTCCCTCATAGTCATAAATTAAATTCCAACTAAATTTCTACTATCATTAACAAGGGTAATTTAGATAACTTAAGTAAAAGTTGCATTGGGATTTAAAAAGGGACTTATATTTTGGGACAAATAAAGTTTCTAGAAGGAAACTTATAATATGGGACAGAGGGAGTACTATCTAACAAAAATGTAATAATGAGTACATGTGTCGAAAGACTATTCGACAAAGAAAGTAGAAGAATGATAATTTAAACTTTTTTTTATGAAAAAAAAACTTTAATATTTTTTCTCCAAGAAAATTAATTAGCTTTTTTAAAGAAATTCTTCGGTGATTTATTCAATTTTTAGGTTTTTTTTTGTTTAATTTATTTGAGATTGTAGATTGAATTCAGCTTACTAAAATTTGGAAAATATAGAAGTTTATCGTAATCATTGACCACTATATACCTCCTATCTTGTGAATCAAAGTTAATTGAACGTATATATTAACAACAATGGATTTCTTTGGAAAAGAATAGAAAAGTTAATCCGGAAGTATACTGCTAACGGGATTTTTAATACCCAATATGCATATCTTGCTCTAGTTAATGGGGAGTTGGATGATTCAACTGGTGATTGGAGATGGTTGTGGAAGTTACCGATTCCGGCCCGATGGCTACATTTACTATGGCTGGTTCGACGTGCTAGACTGCTTACAAATAATTTGCGGGCTTCGTGGGGTATGGGAGATGCTACTTGTCGTTTGTGGGGCGTTGCAGATGAATTGTGTGCAATCCAAAAAAAGCTTACAGGTTGCTTGGGACTATGGTTATAGAAAGATTATTTGTGAGTCAAATGCTCTTGTTGCAATAGGTTTGATTCAGCATGGGGATGTGGATTTCCATCCACTTGGTGGTATTATTGTGGACATTAGATACCTAATGAGTTGAGATTGGAACTGCAAGCTACAACATACCTATAGAGAGGGCAATTTTTGTGTTGACTGCCTTGCGAATGCTGCTTGTGAAATGGATGATGATTTTGAGTTGTTGCCCGAGCCTTGTTGGAATGAAGCCTTTGCTGGCAGCTGATGAGAGGGGAGTTTCCTTCCCTCATGGTTATCGTAATAGCTGGTTGTTAATTTTTGCTTGTTTTTCAAAAAAAAAAAAAAAAAATACCATGAAAATCGCAAAGGGGCTTAAAACATAATTTATCACATGCTCTCTCTTGAAGTGCACAAAGCTTCTATTTAATTAGTTGCAATACATAATTAATTTGAGTAAATGCCCAAATACCCCTCTAAAGTTGCACGAAAAGGACAAATACCCCCTAAAATTTTTTTTCTGCCCTTTTGCCCCCTAACATTACAAAATTATGACAAATACCCCTCGACATAGACGAAATTGTTAAGTCCTCCTCTCAAATGCTGATGTGAGTTAACGAAACTGTTATGGTTTTCCGTTAAGCGTTATGGTTTTCCGTTAAGCATTAACGGTTCCGTCCATATTTAACGGAAAACGTAACGATCGGGGGTATTTGTCCTGATTTTGTAACGTTAAGGGGCAAAAGGGCAAAAAAAAAAAGTTTAGGAGGATATTTGTCCTTTTCGTACAACTTCAGGGGGTATTTGGGTATTTGGTCTAACTTATTTAGAACACATCACAATCACATACTATTTCGTT
>AWWV01007198.1:0-15364 GCA_001974805.1 Corchorus capsularis
GAGACTAAGGCAACAAGAACTTGGTGGGCAAGCTCACAATGAAAACATGCGGCCTAGGAGAGGAATTGAGAGAGAGGAGCCTAAAGACAACATCAAGTACAAAATCCCTAAATTCAATGGGAGAGGGTCTCCATCCGATTACTTGGAGTGGGAGTCGAAATTGGATATGTATTTTGATTACTATCCTCATGCCGAGCCAAAGAAGGTACAAATTGCTACTCTTGAATTCATGAAGAATGCTTTAAATTGGTGGAATCAATTGGTGCAAACAAGAAGAAGAAACTTGGAAAGGCCGATCAACACTTGGTTAGGTCTAAAGAGTTATATGAGGAAGAGGTTTGTTCCAAGCTTTTACACTAATGGTCTTTACCAAGAGTTGCAATCCTTGAGGCAAGGAACTAGGAGTGTTGATGAATACTACTCCGAGATGATGTTGTTGATGTCAAGGGCCGAGATCGATGAAGCTCCACAAGCTACTATAGCTAGATTCATGGCAGGATTGAATAGAGAAATTCATGATATTGTGGAGATGCAACAACACTATGAGGTTGAGGAATTGCTTCAACATGCTTTGAAGGCCGAAAGCCAAGTAAAAAGGAATAAGAAGAGCTTTACATCATCGTCATCAAGCTCGTGGAAAACTCCAGTCAAGAAGGATGACAAGTCATCAAAGGAAAAGGAGTCTGCGCAAAAGGTTATGACCCCTAAAACCGATTCTAAATCTTCATCAAGCTCATCTTCTAAGAACTATGTAAAGTGTTTCAAGTGTCAAGGATATGGGCACTTTGCAAGAGATTGCGTTAACAAGAAAGTCATGCTTACTAATGACAATGGCGAGATTGTAAGTGAAGATGAATATA
The DNA here is from genome assembly GCA_001974805.1 of Corchorus capsularis. Classification (NCBI taxonomy): domain Eukaryota; kingdom Viridiplantae; phylum Streptophyta; class Magnoliopsida; order Malvales; family Malvaceae; genus Corchorus; species Corchorus capsularis. The sequence continues at coordinate 861 of AWWV01007198.1, forward strand.
TTGCGCTTGGATCAAGTGGTGATGGAGATGATGAATTAGAGGTACAAACCGATGATGATAGTGATGAAGGCGTTGGTGTAGCACTTAAGAGTTTTGTTGCTAGGAGAACTTTGAGTGCTTATGTGAAAGATGATGTGAACAACCAAAGGGAGAACTTGTTTCATACTAGGATGTATGCGAATGGGAAGCCTAGTAGTATGATTATTGATGGTGGGAGTTGTACAAACATAGCTAGTGTTTATTTGGTGAAGGAGATGCAATTACCCACTACAAAACACCCTAAACCTTATAGTTTGGGTTGGATCAACGATAAGGAGGAAATTAGGGTTAACAAACAAGTTTTAGTTTCTCTTTGTTTGGGCAGGTACAAAGGAGATGTATTGTGCGATATCTTACCCATGCAAGCATGCCATGTACTACTTGGACGACCATGGCAATATGACAACAAAGTTCAACATGATGGTGAGACGAACCAATATACTCTCATGTGTGGTAAGAAGCCCTTTACTTTTATTCTGTTATCACCTCAAGAAGCTTTAAAAGATGAAATTAAAGTGAGAAATGATTTTGCTAAATTGGATGCTGAATTTAGGGCCAAAGAAAAGAGTAAATTTGAACCTAAAATAGATGATTGTTTTGATGATAAAACAACCTTAGTTGAAAAGAATGTTTTAGATGTTATTTGCAATGATACTAAACCTAATTTGAGTGTTGTTTGCGATGACACTAAATCTGTTTTGGATGCTAATAGCATTGAAAATAATTCTGTTTTGGTTGATCATAGCATTGCAAATAATTCTGTTTTGGTTGATGGCATTGAAAATAATTCTGTTTTGGGTGAAAAGAAAGAGATTTCTAAGGAAGTTGTTAAAGAGTGTATGTTAGCTACTAAAAGTCAGATTAAGAGTGCTTTGCATGATAATTCTGATTTGATCTTACCTTTGTTTCGAAATACAGTAATGGGTACTAACAACTTGGCTGGAGATATTTCAAGCAATATTGTGTCTCTTTTGAGTAATTTTGTAGGAATTGGAGTTGTTTAGATGCAAGGAGGGAAGCCCGTAGCTTACTTTTGTGGGAAAATTCATAGAGGATTTCCACCCATTAAAGAGATTGAATTCCATCCATATGTCGTGCAATATGAGTTCATTGAGAGCTTTCCATATGTGGTGCAATACAAGCAAGATTTGAGGACAAATCTTCTTCAAGGGAGAGGCGCCCAAGGCTTATTATGGAAGGAATGATGCGCCAAGGACTTACTATGGACTTGAAGACAAGCATGGAGAGCATGGAAAGGATGATCAAGGGCTGCAAAGAAGCGTGGACAAGTTTAAAGGATAGAATGGAATCGCAATTCACCAAGAAGATGCCATTAAGATGCCAATTGATCCTTTGAAGATGCCATTAGGTCCGATGACAAGTGGAAGAGCTAAGAGATTCAAGGATGCACTCATGGGCCTTGTTCGAACTCATCTTGAAGACTTGAAGACCATTGAAGTTCATTCGAAGAGCTTTGGTGATGATTTGGGCAAGAAATTACAAATCAATTACAAGTTCATCACTTTGCTTGCTATTAATTCTAAGTGGCCGGATTGACATCATGGCATCAGCCCATTAGCATTAGTTTGCTTTGTTTGGGCTAATTATATCTTAAATTAGCTTATTTTTAAGTTTGGATTTTATTTGGGTTGGGCCTTGGTTGACTAAGTCCAATCCTTGTTTAATTATGTCTTTATTTCCTTTTCCTAGTTGGGCAAGGACTAGTTTTTCCCTAGCCCTTATATTTGGACGAAAATTAGGATTTATTTTAGGATTTTGGTTGACCCTATCACTATATAAGGCCACCAATATCTCTTGTAAAAGTTCAAGTTGAGTTGATTAATAAAGTTGAGGATTATTTTCCCAAATTGATTATCTTAGCTTCATTGTTCTAGTTTGAGCAAACTTAGGGTTCTTCAATCTTGTAGAGTCCTAGCAAACAATTAAGTTGTGATTGCTTGGTTGTTTGTGAATCTTGTGATCTTAGGTGTTCAAGTGCAGGTCGACTTGGAGGTCTAAGGCCGACGAACGAAGGAAGATTTATCAAGTGAAGATTGTCGACATAGACATATAGAAGTTTGGTGATTCAAGTTGATCTTAGGCGGGTCTCTAAGGTGGATTTGGACCAATTACAACTAGATTCGTATCAAGAAGTATGTTTTTACTCATTGTTTTTCTCAAACTCTCTCTTTTAAATCTTTAGTTTAGATCTCTTTTAATTGTTTTCTAGTTTAATTAATCTATTTTCAAAAACCCATAAAAATCTCTTTTAGGTTAGATTTTCTTTTGTAAGATTTACCTTTGATTCGATCATACCTTCCCTGTGGTCCCTACTTGCCCTAGCTATTTGTTATTGGTTTGTGGGGATTTATTTTGTGATTTGATCAACGACCGGTCAGTGCCACACCCTCTCTTTGCATAGAGAGGTGCGGCAACCCTAGGATATTCAAGAAGAGGATTTCACCTTCAAGTTTTGTAAGTTTTCTTAAGCCTATCATATGGATTTTTCCAAATCCATGAGAAGCTAAATTCTTAATACTTCTTATCCTTTGGTAAACTCAATCAATTGATTATGGTGAGATTTCTGTGCTTATAATTTGATATTAGTTTTTGATAGGTAGTAGGCGAGTCTCTGTTTTATTTTTTGATCTTGATAATTACGTAGTTAGTGCCGCGGCTAATGAAATAGTTTGATAGATTTATAGTTAAGTCAAACAATACGGTTAGTTCTTGAGTTTGACTGTTTGGTAACAGATTAGGTATGCTTAGCCGCAGCCTAATGGGACAAATTTACCAATGACCGAGAAATCGCTTGGTGCCTAGTTTTACTTTTGTATGCATGTGTGAAAAATTAATTGTTCTTAATGCTTTATTCTTAAGTGGTCTTTAAGCCCTAGAACGATAATTGATTGCTGAAGGAATAAAAGGGATAACTTAGTCTTAGTCGGCACTTTATCTAATATACATGTTAGGTTCGCCCAGACCAGTATCTTAGAGGACAAAGTATTGAATTCATCTTTTAAATCAAGGATCCATAGTTAAATTGATTGATTCATACCATTGGAGAATAAGTATGCTTTTTAATTATTGTTTTCTTTATAATTTGCTATAGATTTAGATTTAATTTACTTTGCTTTATTTTAGTTTAAATTGCTTTCTTAAAATCCCATGTTTTCTGTTTTAAAACTAATTTTTGGAAAATGTTTGTTCTTGGGAATAAAGTTCTTCACCCTTCTCTGTGGGATTCGACCCCAAATTGCCCTATCTACTCAGTTAGGTTTTGTGGGGATTATTTTATGGTCATTGACGACACGATCAATACTAAATTCGATGCTTTGGCCAATGATGTCCAACAAGTAAAGGATTGCCAAAATCAACAAGCTCAAATACCTCAACAAAGAGCTAATGCCGCAATTAACAATGAGAGAATTCAACTTCCACCTACTGAGGCAAGTTGCTAGGTTGGATCCTATGGAGAGATTGAGGCAACAAGAGCTTGAAGGTCAAGCTATCAATGAAAATATTCGGCCTAGGAGGGGAGTTGAAAGAGAAGAGCCTAAAGACAACATTAATTACAAAATCCCTAAATTCAATGGGAGAGGGTCACCATCGGATTACTTGGAGTGGGAAACAAAATTGGATATGTACTTTGATTATTATCCTCAAGTCGAGCCTAAGGAAGTTCAAATTGCTACTCTTGAGTTTACGGAGAATGCTTTGAATTGGTGGAATCAATTAGTGCAATCATGGTGAAGAAATTTGGAAAGGCCTATTGATACTTGGTTGGCATTAAAGAGTTTTATGAGGAAGAGATTTGTTCCAAGCTTCTATACTAATGGTCTTTATCAAGATTTACAATCTTTGAGGCAAGGAACAAGGAGTGTTGATGAATATTACTCCGAGATGATGTTGTTGATATCTAGGGCCGAAGTTGATGAGGCTCCACAAGCCACTATCGCAAGGTTTTTGGCGGGGTTGAATAGAGAAATTCATGACATTGTGGAGATGCAACAACACTATGATGTTGAGGAATTGCTTCAACATGCTATGAAGGCCGAAAGTCAAGTAAAGGGGAATAAGAAGAGCTTTGCATCATCATCAAGTTCATGGAAAACTCCAATCAAGAAAGATGAGAAATCATCTAACAAAGAGAAGGAGTTGGCGCAAAAAGGATCAAGTCCTAAAACCAAACCTAAGTCTTCATCAAGTTCATCTTCTAAGAATCATGTTAAGTGCTTCAAGTGTCAAGGATTTGGTTACTATGCTAAGGATTGTGTTAACAAGAAGGTTATGTTCATCAATGAACATGGGGAAGTCGAAAGTGAAGATGAAGAGTTTACACTAGGATCTAGTGGTGATGGAGATGATGAAGGAGAGGCGCATAGTGATAGTGATGATGGTGATGGATTTGCACTTAAGAGTTTGGTTGCTAGGAGAACTTTGAGTGCTTATGTGAAAGAAGATGTGAATAATCAAAGAGAGAACTTGTTTCATACTAGGATGTATGCGAATAGGAAGCCTAGTAGTGTGATTCTTGATGGTGGGAGTTGATCGGACCAAAATTATGCATCTTTTTATGGTCATTTTCCTATGCTTTTAGGGTATTTTATGCTTGATTATGCCTTATATTTGGTATATTTGTGTTTATAGGTGTTAAAGTGAAGAAAAGTGCAAAACCACCATTTTTGTACCTTTTTGGAGCCTTTTTGGATGATTATTTACACAAATATTTTTCAAGGACAATTTGGATGAAGAATGGAGCCAATATGTTCGTGATTGAAGAGCTTGAAGAGTCAATTTTATCATCATAAGATTGATTTTCAAGAGTTTGAAGCAAAGGAGCAAAGTTGAATTTCAAGGCAAGAACACATGTCAAGATGTGTCAAAGCACTGGAGTACATGGGTCGCGAGGCAAACCACATGGGGCGCCAAGCATAGCACATGGGCGCCCAGCGCTAGTCGAGACATGCCACCAGCAAGCACATGGGCGCTGGCGACATGGGTGCTGAGAGCAACGCCCTGGGCGCACAGGCCATCCACATGGGCGCCCAGGGGGAGTCGGGGGTCATGCCATGCGCGCGCCACCCAGCCATCATGTGTGTCTTCACCTTGAAGTCTCTTCACTTGTTTCCAGATTTGGCGACCTTTCTGTATTTTGGCCATATCTTTTGATCCAGAGCTCTGTTTGAGGCGTATGAGTAGCCGTTGGAAATCTAACTCCAAGATCTACAACTTTCGTGTTTTGGTCGAAGACCAGTTCGAACGTTTTCGTGGACGAAAATGCCCCTGAAGTCCGCGGACAGAAACTGTCTTGGGCCTTTTATGCGGGATTGATCCAATTAAGCCCAAATTCTTATTTGGACTAGCTTGAAGACTTGGAGAGCAGCCCAGCACGTCCTTAGGGTTTGTTTAAGCTCTAAATTAGCCCTAAGCCACCTCTATAAATACCCTCTTAAGTCTAGAACCCTAGGAACCTCTCATAATACTCTTCTACATAATTTGCCCTAGTTTTATAGGTCTTGCACCGTCAAGGAGAGGGAGGAGGCAGCGGGCCTCCAAGTATTGTAAGTCTCTCATGGATTGCTTGCAATCCATGAGTAGCTAAACCTTTTATACTTCTTTTCCTTAGGTACTTTTGATCAATGAATCTATGGTGAGACTTTTGTTCTTAATAATTTGAGCTTTTTCTGTTTAAATACGTTTCTTATCTCTATGCTTCATCTTATGTGTTCATACTTTGATTGATTTGGTGTACAACATATCTTGAGATTTATGAATGCTATAGTTAGATTCAAGTAGCTTGAGTCAAGCTAAAATTGGTCCAAGTAACAATTGCAATTCTAGGTGTCCTAGGTTCAATGGGATATCAAACCTTGTCGAAATCTTTAGGCCGAGATGGAAATTGACGTAGGCAAGTTTGGTATTGATTTATCATGCATGTGGATTAATAAAACTTAATGCTTGTTATATGAAGGGCTGAAACCATAGATTATAACATTTGAGGTTAATTGTCAGCGAGATGCGGGTTAATCTTTTTAGCATGTTGGAATTAGCATTACGTCTGTTCCTATACAAATTATTTAAATGGAGTTGTTTAAGATGTTAAGAGGATTACTTTGTTTCAATGAAAGTTGATGTCTACGCCTTAGGCTATATACCGATTTGGAGTAATTTATGATTCTTAATTGATTGCAATCTAAGCCAAATTTATGTTTAGTGTCCATGATCCATGATTCACTTGATCAAAGTAGTAACCTAAAGGAGAAGAAGTATGTTTTTATTCATTGTTTTTCACAAACTCTCTATTTTAAATCTTTAGTTTAGATTTCTTTTAATTGTTTTCTAATTTAATTAATCTATTTTCAAAAACCCAAAAATATCTTTTCTAGGTTAGATTTTCTTCTGTAAGATTTAACTTTGATCCATACCTTCCCTGTGGATTCGACCCCTACTTGCCCTAACTAAGTAGTTTATCTATTTGTTAATTGGTTTGTGGGGAATTTATCTTGTGATTTGATCAACGACCGATCAGGAGTTGTACAAACATAGCTAGTGTTTATTTGGTGAAGGATATGCTATTACCCACTACCAAACACCCTAAACCCTATAGTTTAGGTTGGATCAACGATAAAGAGGAGATTAGGGTTACCAAACAAGTTTTAGTTTCTCTTTCTTTGGGCAGGTACAAAGGAGATGTCTTGTGCGATATTTTGCCCATGCAAGCATGCCATGTATTACTTGGACGACCATGGCAATATGAAAACAAAGTCCATCATGACGGTGAGACAAACAAGTATACCCTCATGTGTGGTAAGAAGTCCTTTACTTTCATTCCTTTATCACCTCAAGAAGCTTTAAAAGATCAATTAAAATTGAAAGAGGATTTTGCTAGGATGGATTCGGAATTTAGGGTTAAAGAAGAGGCTAAACATGCTAATTTGAATGTGAATTGCGATTTAGTTGATAAGCATGCTAGTTCTAAGAAAGTTAATAAGGAGTGTATGTTAGCTACTAAGAGTGAGATTAAAGAAGCTTTGAATGATAATTCTGTTTTGATCTTGCTTTTGCATAAATATACACTTGTGAGCACTAAACACTTCGAAAAAGAGCTTCCATGCAACATTGTTTCTCTTTTGAGTGATTATGTAGATGTGTTTCCTAAGGAGATTCCTAGGGGTTTACCACCAATTAGGGGAATTGAGCATCAAATTGACTTCATCCCTGGGGCGCAAATACCTAATAAGCCAGCTTATAGGACTAATCCTGAAGAAACAAAGGAATTGGAGAAGCAAGTTGGTGAGCTACTTCAAAAAGGGTTTGTGCGTGAATGCCTTTCTCCATGTGCAGTTCCTGTTTTGCTTGTTCCTAAGAAGGATGGAACTTTGTCGCAACGTCCGGGTCCGGGGGGTCCGAAACTCGACCGCTTAAAGACTTAAAAGAAAAATAATTACGGGAGTCGCCACAAATCTTTTTTTAACCTAGGTGTGATTAGCCACCTATCAGATTATTAAGCCTAATGTTAACCTAAGCTTTGCAAAGGCAACACTAAACCTAATAAACGGTCTTCTAACCAGAGTCTTAAAGGTTCGGGAGTCGGGTACACGTGGGGAAGGATTAGCACCCCCACGACGCCCGTCAAAAGACGGCACTGACTAGTTTAGAATTCACTGTGGATTTCTATTACTGGTTGTCTTTATTCCTAAATGTTTTCATGCCCTTACGAAATTTTATTAATTTTTGAAATTTAGCAAACAAGCAAGCAAAAAAAATTGTTTTTGGATTTTGAAATAGGAATGTTGGGGACTTCCCCGTTTATTATATGTTCTCTTTTTGGGCTCCTCATGATGAGGATTTTCAACTTACCGTTAAAACGACTCAATTTGAAAAAAAAAATTGTTTGAATGTTTTGAAAACTTGATGGGAACTTTCCCAATTTGAAAAGAGCTAAATTGAACACTTTGAAAACTTTGAATGAAATTTCTTTTTGATTTTTTTGAATTTTTTATTTTTGGATTTCTGGAAACCTTTTCATTTAATTTTGAAAGACCCAATTTTCTTTTTCTGATTTTTTTATCTTGGAAAACAAAAAGAGAACAATTCTCAAGCACAAACTCTTTTTAATTTTGAAGAAAATGGTTTTATTCTTTTTCATTTTCAATTTCCCTTTTTTTGGATTTTCTTTAACTATTAATTGAAAATTTACTAAGTCTAACTCTTGATGCATGAATGCAAATGATGCATGAAATTTCAGTTTGATTTTAATTTTACCCATCAGATATACGAGGAACACCTTTGGCCGCCTCCCAATAAATGGTAAACAACCTCGGGAAATTTTCAAGCCTCCTGGAGAAGGTGAACAAACTCAGACTCGCATGAATAAGTCGCCCGCCTTTCTCATCACAGAATTATTTTATTTTGAATCTTGTGAGCATGGCAATAACAATATAGATATAGAATTTAAACATGGATGCATATGAAACCTACTTAATTTCTAAGTCCTAAATTTATTTTAATCTTAAGAAACCTATATTAATTGAAATTAAGAAATGAATAAGGCCCTAAGCCCAAACATCAATCAAACCCAAGTTACTAGGCCTAAAGGATAAACTAAAGCCCAAATACAATGGCCAAGCCCAAAGCCATCCTTAAGCCCCATCAGAAGTATCTACTTTAGGAAAAGAAGAAGAAGCCCAAATGAACCCTAAGCCCGATTACAAGTAACAAATCCAATTCCAAGAAGGAAAAAAAAATCTAATTACTACATTATTATTATAGCTATCAAAGGTAATCTTTAATTCCCTAATTGTTAACCTAACAATTCCTCATCATGAAAATCAATTTTTATCCTTCCTAAATTAACGTATTCCAATTCCAAACCAAGACTTTTACCTATGACCCACCATTCCCGGAGTTGCTCAGTATTTGGTATATTAAAACTAAGTTTCCATCTTTAACTAATTTCCTATAAGCCACTGACTTCTATTTGATTGTAACTTGACCCCTAATTCTTTTTCTTTTAATTTTATTCTTTGGTTCCAAATTAATTCACCAGTATACGTATAAACTATCCATCCAAAGTCATTTCTTTCAAATTAGTAAATTAAATAAGGCTAATTTGACTTAGAAAAACACCAAATTTAAAAACGTGAGTAAATATTGATGGCTAAATTAAAGGCGTTCTATTAAATTACTAACCTATTTTCTATTCAAAACTCAAAGTCAACTTTCACATCTTAATACTAAAAGCACAAACCGAGTCTAATAGCTAAAAGGTAGTTTGTTCCTCAAATTGTCAAACATCAAATTGTCTACCTAATCTAAATTGTCCCACGATGACCAAATAGCCCAAAAGTAAAACATAAATAGATTAACTCAGGGGCCAAATTGAATAACTAACGAATAATATAATTGAAATAAAAATAAATCACAAACATATTGGACTAGTATATATACTAACGTTTAAACAGAAAAAATCAAAGCCTTTAAAAATTTCTCACCTCCCTCTACCTTTGCTTCGCTGGAGTATGCAGACCACGGTGGTGCCGCCGCGTCGGAGTCTCCAACCGTCGCTGATGACCTTCAAACTTCACCAAAATGCTCTCCTCTTCCTCTTGAACATAGCACCAGCGTCGATTCCTCGCGAATCTCACTAGATTTCTCTAGATCTAGGTTTCGTCGAACTCACTTCAAGCCTTCAAATCCGATATTTCCACCATTGTATGAAACCGACTCCGAGGTATAGTAATCCTCTTGCTTTACTCTACCTGTTCACCGCTTCACTCCGATATTTTTGCCATGTGAAGGATCTTATCATACTAATTGTCCTTTGTTCCATCTTATACATTCATTTTTCAATATTCATTTTTCATTTCATTTTTTTTTTGATGGAGTGGACTCCATTACTATTGGGATGCCCCATTCAATATTGAGCGCAAACCCTCTCTTTCGAGTCTAATCCTTCTTTACCTTTGTCCCGAGTGTGGAGGGTGATCCTTGATTAGGGTTCATTGAAAAGAAATAATTAATTTAGGCTTAAAGGGGGGCAACAATGGATATTTTTCTACAAGTGAAGGGAATATGAAAGAAAGCCATTCATCACTTCAAGAGGATATCTTCATTGAAGAGGTTCCTCGTGAAAACGAGTTTCGAAAATTATTTTTGAAAAACATTTTTGAAAACCATGACTCATTTTTGAAAAACATTTTTGAAAAAACATTTTGAAAAAACATTTTTGAAAAAACGTTTTTGAAAACCATGACTCTCTACTATTCCAAGTGCCTTTTATTATTTATTTATTTTTATTTTATTATTATTATTTTTTGGAATGGGAATTAGTTTTTGAAAGAGAATCTTGCCACCTGGCTTGGATGACCTGTATCGGGGCTTCCTTCGCGTCCAGTGTTTATCAGCTTTGTGGATCCCTTATGGAATGGATCTGTTTCAATCTCGAAAGGTCTGAGGGTAGTGCCTGATCCTCAGTGTCTTCATGGTCGGGTTCATTAACATTTTTCATCATTGAACCCCGGCTCGTCTTAAGCGTCTTTGCATTCATTGTCAGTCGGCCTGAACAGTAGAATATACATACTAGAAGAAGGATAATAAATAAAGGAATGAAGAGAGAATGAGAACTTATTTAAACCTTTGAAATGCACTTTATTTTATTACTCATGATAAAAGGAAAACATGTAGGATAATATGCATGTGAAAGAATGGCCAACATAAAACTATTCACCAACACTCTTAGGCATAAGTGTCGAGATAAAAGTTATTACATCTCCATAGCACTAAAGTAGAACTGTATTTATACTTCACTTAACTATCTGACGCAGCTCTTAGAACCAACTGGCTAATCCAATGCATTCATCTTCTTCTGGTACATTCTCAACTGCAGCACTTGTAACTGATCCCTGTGATTCCTCCTTTACTTGTCTCACAACTCCATCCTTTCCTTGCAGATCCACCTTCCCAGCTTCTGTCATCTGACCGACACCCGTCAAAACGGTCGAACTACCACCCAAGATAGTGTGGAAAAACTATGCTCATGTTTCTTGGATACTTGGTGGCCATCCGTATGAGAGAGCGATTATGGGGATGACACAACCACGGATGCCACTGACCTTTGCCGCACTGGTGTTTGTGCTTCAATAGATAACCTTTGGAAAGCTTGTTTCTTCATTGATAGGATTGAAACCAAAGGTTGAGACATTTCCTTGACTATCATACTCACTCCCTTGACTGGCTTTTCCATATATAATTCAATTTGTCGCTCATCCATTAACCTCTGCACTTTTCCTTTGAACTCTGGGCACTCACAGACTTGATGCACGGTTCCATGATATGGGCATACTTTCTCTAGATCTCCGTCTCAAAACTCCCCTATTTCAATCATTCCCGCTTTCACCAGAGCCTTAAAAACTGTACAAAGAGGAGTAGTTATCTCAGAAACCTTCCATTTGATGATATCTCCAGTTTCAACCATATTTGCTTGGGCTTTTCCGTGATCCGGTAGAGGATTAACTTGGGCAACATTACCAAAACTTAGCTTTCCTGACCTCACTAATTCTTGTACAGCATATTTCAATCTCATGCAGTCTTCTGTTGTATGTCCTTCAGTTCCTGAATGGTAATCACAATGTGCATCGGCTTTGTACCATTTAGGATGATGATCCAGCGGCAGAGACTGAGCAAATGGAATCCTCCCCAATAACTTTTGTTGCAGTAGCTGAGGCAACAACTCCGTGTAAGTGTAGGGAATTGGGTCTATGGGTACTTTGGCCGAGTTATTGGCTCCTGATGAAATGGCTGGCTGTAGGGGCTTTGTGGGGTTAGGATAAGAAGGTCTCGGCTGGAACGGAGCTCCTCCTATTGCATTCACATTGCCCATGTATTGGTAAAGATTTGGGTCTTGTTGAGGAGGTGTGTAGTATCCATAGGGCTGATACTGATAAGGGTAAGCATGATTCTAAGGTGGTCGTGGGTAGTAATGTTGCCCCTTATTTCTTGGCCTGAAATTGCTTTGCTTAACTTCATGAACCTCCCCTTCTTTTTTCTTCTGGTTTGCAGGACCCTTCTTTTCAGCATCTCCAAAAACTCCCTTTCTAATTCCCGTTTCATAAGCCTCTCCTGCCACAATCAACCTGGTAAAGGAGTCAGCTGCTGCTTGGTACAGTTCTCGATAATACTCCTTCGGCAGTGTCTGTAGCAATTTGGAGCCTATTTCTGAATCTTTCATGTGTGGGTCCACTTCTAAGGCCATGTCTTTGAATTGTTGGCCATACTCCTTGATAGTTTCATCCGGCTTCCTCTTCATGCTCAACAGTGTTTCACGGGAAGGAGCCAACTCATCAATGTACTTGTACTGTGCTATAAAAGCATTAGCCATGTCATTCTATGTCTTGATCTGGCTAGAATCCAATCTGTTGTACCATTAAAAGATGAACCCGTAAGACTCCTCTAAAAGTAATGCATGAGCATATCATCTGAACTGTAGGGCTGCAGTTGGCGCACATATGTGTTAACATGGTCTTCTGGGGATCTAGTACCATAAAACTTTTCAAAATCCGGGACTTTAAACTTCTGTGGCAACACTAAATCCGTAACTAGCGGCACCTTATCCACTCCCTTGAAATATGACTGGTTGCCAACTAATCCTTTGAGTTTTACTTCCATTCGGTTCCACAGTTGCTGAGTAGATTCTTCAATCATCTTCTTAGGGTCCTCCTCAGCTTTCATCCCTGTAGACATTACGGGACTCCCTCTAATCCACTCACATGCACTGTGTTTTCCCCTTGAGATGGTGGAACGACTGTAGGTGGGGACGGCTTAAAAGTTGTGGATGACATATTAGGGTTCACAAACCGGCCTGGAGGGATAGGCAAGTTTATCTGGCCTGCTGAAGGGTTTGGTAAATTGACTTGCACTGTGCTTCCAATTACCCCTGTAGATGGTACATTTTCTGCTTCGGTAGTCTGCCTTTGACCATTTGCTGTGCCTAAACTCCCTGGTATTGTGTTAGTCATCGCAGCCATCATTTCCATCATACGTTCAATCTTAGCATTTGTTGCTTCCTCCCGGCGTCTTGCTTCTTCATCCCGACGCGCCATCTCCTCTCTTAACTGCTGAATTTCCCATGCCTGATCTTCCATTCTCTTGGTATTAGATCTTGTGTTATACTGCCGAGTTTGTTGATATTCTTACCTTGGTGGTGCTATCTTGATACCTTATTATTAGAATGGTTTATTAGTAACTTATTTTAATATGAAATGCAAAATGGTTTTGTGACAGGACATGGAACGCACAAAACAACACGGAATCTTCCACGGAAGTTTTATAAATTTCATATCCCACATCCGGACTCTAATTGCCTCAAACTAGTGCCCAATTAGAGCCCTTCATCTGTTGGCATGCATAATTATGTGATGATTGCATGATGCATGATGCATGATGATGCGCCCAAGGCTTATCATGGAAGGAATGATGCGCCAAGGACTTATTATGGACTTGAAGACAAGCATGGAGAGCATGGAAAGGATGATAAAGGGCTGCAAGGAAGCATGGACAAGCTTAAAGGAGAGGATGGAATCGCAATTCACCAAGAAGATGTCATTAAGATGCCATTTGATCCTTTGAAGATGCCATTAGGTCCAATGACAAGAGCAAGAGCTAAGAGATTCAAGGATGCACTCATGGGCCTTGTTCGAACTCATCTTGAAGACTTGAAGACCATTGAAGTTCAATTGAAGAGCTTTGGTGACGATTTGGGCAAGAAATTACAAATCAATTACAAGTTCATCACTTTTCTTGCTATTCATTCTAGATGGCCGGATTGACATCATGGCATGAGCCCATTATCATTAGTTATCTTTGTTTGGGCTTAATTCTATCTTAGATTAGCTTATTTTTAAGTTTGGACCTTATTTGGATTGGGCCTTGGTTGACTAAGTCCAATCCTTGTTTAATTATGTCTTTATTTCCTTTTGCTAGTTGGGTTTGGACTAGTTTTTGCCTAGCCCTTATATTTGGACGAAAATTAGGATTTATTTTAGGATTTTGGTTGACCCTATCACTATATAAGGCCACCAATATCTCTTGTAAACACAAGTCAAGTTATCAATAAAGTTGAGAGGTTTACACACCCATATCGATTATTTGGCTTCATTGTTCTAGTTTGAGCAAACTTAGAGTTCTTCAATCTTGTAAAGCCCTAGCAAGCAATTAGGTTGTGATTGCTTAATTGTTTGTGAATCTTGTGATCTTGAGAGTTCAATTGCAGGTCTAATTGAGTGCTTAAGTCTGAAGAAAGAGGAGGTATAGCCTTGTGAAGGTCATCGACATACACATCTAGTAGTTGAAGAAGATCAAGTCGACTTTGGTGGATATTCAAAGGGTAGATTTGAATCTAATACAACTAGATTCGTATCAATTGGTAATCAGAGCATAGGTTCTCATCATCAATCGGTAAATTT
>AWWV01007199.1:0-44163 GCA_001974805.1 Corchorus capsularis
TTTTACTCTTTACTGATCTCTCTTTATTTTTTACCATTTTACTGTTACTATTTTACTCTCTTGAATTTAATTACTATTTTCGCTCTTTGAACTTAATCACCATTTGCCATTTTATTCTTTGAATTTAATTACCATTTTACCATTTTACCCTTTACTGGTTACTCTTTACTTTTTACCATTTTTTATTCTTTACCGATTTACTGATCACTTCTTTTACTTTTACTCTTAATTACCATTTTACTGATTACTTCTTTTACTTTGACTCTTTAATTACCATTTTACTGATTACTTCTTTTACTTTGACTCTTTAATTACTGATTTCTACTGATTACTTCATTAATCCATGACTCTTAATTATCAATTTATTAATTAATCTATTTTTACTTAATTAGTAATTACTATTACCTTAACTCTGATATGTGGATGCATGTGATGCATGAATTCCAATTGAAAATGCTCATTTATCGAGTAATTATACGAGAAGCATCATTTGGGAACCTTCCACTTGATTGGTAAGACCCCCAAACAAATACCTCAAGCCTAGGAAATCCGGACCAAAATAGACAATACTGTCAACATTTCGACCGATTATTCCATCATCGGAGTCCATTTACTTTGGTTACATGAACAGGATATCAACAACATTTAAGGAAATTAAATATGGATGCATGTGTAGCTCATTTTATTGATTAATTTCTAAAATCACTAAAATCTATTCCATATTAACTCAAAGTTTTAACTTTAATCAAGACCTCAAACCCAAACTCATAAAGCCTAAGTAAATAAAATACAAGGCCCAAATAAACTAAAATCCAACAACAAACAAAGTGGCTAAACCTAACTAATGCCAATCAAAACAATTTAAGGCCCAACGATAATTAGAGCCCAAGGGGAAAATTAAAACCCTACTTACTCCAATATCTACAAGTTCCAATTTTGCTAATTAATAAATATAAGCAACCCAATTTCTAGAACATTCAAAGACTTAAATCCAAATTAAAAGACCTAAATAAAGTCTACTTTATTACTTCATCTCTAGGTAATAGGCTTAGTTTTTAATCAATACACCTAAACTCTATTAGTAATTTAAACTACCCTAACTCCATTCAATCCTTAAATTGCTTATCATACTAATTTCTTAATTTCAGAATTTATACCACATATGTATATGTATTTATTTCACAAAAATCATTTCTTTCTAATTACTTAAGCTAAATAATGTTAATTTTATTAACCTAGATCAACAGGCCCCAAATTGGACAGAATTAAAATTCGAAGGACCAAATCAAATCGATATAGGGACTTTATTGAAACAGAACAAAGATTATATCTTTAAATGAACAAATTAGTTAACTGACGGGCTGAATTGACCTAAAGCAGGGACCTTATTGAAAACGGAATAGAATTTATGTATTTAAAAGAACACTAACATGACCTTTTGGACTTAATTAATCTGAAAATAGGGACCTGATTGAGCGAATTCTAAACTAAATGCTTATAATTAGAATACATCCCTAAACTTATCGTTCATATAAATGCAAAATAAACTCAGAAAATTTTAACTCACCTCCAACCCTAGAACTCGTGCCGCCGCTGCTACCTTGCCGGAAATCGCTCCGATGGTGGCTCCGCCGTCTGATCCCTCGCCGGAGTGGTATTCGAGGCTCAAACTTTACCAAAAAGCTCGCCTTGTCGCCCTCTCCCCGGATCTATAGTTAGTTTTGCCGTCCGGTGATCGCAACCCCTTAGATCTAACTCGAACCGAACTTGTCTACCGACGCTCCGATCTCGAAATCCAGCCGACAAATCCTCACCATTTTCGGGTATGTAATTTTTCTTGCCCTTTGCTTTCTTTTGACTCTAACGTTTTTTAGATCTAAGCTACCTACTGCTTTTTACTTTAATCCGAAACTAACCCTGATTTTTGTTTTCTCTTTTTTTTGCGAGGAAAAATTGATCTCAAGACTAAGGAAGGGAAGATGAATATTAAGGAAGGACTACTGGGAAGGTAAAGAACTCAACCTCTTTGGTTTTCTTGTTTCTGGGAAAGGTTTTTCGATTGTGGTGGTTGTGATTTTTTGCTTTCTGTTGAAAAGAAAATCCCTGCAAAACCTTGGTTTTTTTGTGTTTCTGTTTTGGGTTCCTGCTTTTATCAAAAACAATGGCTAGGTTTTTTTTCTGTTTGTATGGAAAAGATCGCTAGGGTTTTTAGGTTTTTTTTTTTGGAATCTCTCCCCTGTCCTCTGGTTTAAGGAACAGTGGGTATATATATGCTAGAATTTCACAATGGATGGGTGTTTTAGGGCTTGGCTGGCTTTTTGCATGTTTCCTGTTGGTTGAAAATGGGGTGATGTGCCTTTTGCAGGAGGGATTTATTGTATGTGTGTGTGAGTATATATTTGTGTATGCTTATGTCATGGTGGAGCGATGATTTGTTTGCTGGAATTTGATCTGATTCTGCACTTGCCCTTGATGGTGGCCATCTGCCTCTTTTGCTTGACCTGTGTTTTTGCTGTTCACTTGAGTTATGCACCGAATTCCTTGTACCCCACATTTGCTTACCTGTCAGCTGACAGAGCACTTGTCCCTTTGTGCTTACATGGCCTGGGAATTCTGACTTGGCATGCTAATCCAATCCCATTGAAGGGATGCTTGTGCTGGAATGTGTACCCAGCATGTTTAAGTGTGTAGTACACACTTACTTTGTGCCATTTTCTGCTGTAATTTGCCCTTATTGTTTAGGGTACTTTCATGCTTTTATTGTCACTGGATTAGAGTACTTCCAGTCTTGTCTTCTCTTTGGATGGCTGAGATAGGTTCTTTAAGTCCAGCTGCATTTCCCTTTAGTGCACTGGATTATTTTTTAGAAACAAATTACTGCTTGCTCATGAACTTGGTCTCCAAGTTTGTACTACGCTTACTAATCCTCTTTCCTACTTTGTCTGCTTGTGTTTAATGGCTGTAAACCCCCTTGCTTTGTCTCCCATGGTGTACTGCAGTTGCTGATGTGGCGAGGGGGACCATCCAAGCTTGGTCCCCCATGTCCAAAAAAGATAAGTTACCCTCTCCTAAACTTAAACCTTGTTACACTGCAGATTTATCTCTTGTTTAAATTCTAATGGTGACTAACTTGCTTTTAAATTTTGCTTTGCAGGAACTTTGTGGAGATATTGGGGCTTGGTGAAGGGCAAATTAGGGAAAGAAGAAAAATGAGCTACAAGATTTACTTCTAATGCAAATTCTGCATTATATTTATTTAATTCTTGTATTACTATTATTATATATTTTTTTGTATTCTTATTTTTGCACTTCTATTTAAGTCAAGACTTGCCATTAACTTGCATTTTATCTTTTAAATCAGAATAATCTTAAGTTGTGAAGCCCAAAGCCTAAATGGGTTCTATCAAAACAAACGAAAGAACAAGGCCCATATGTAGAATTAGAATCAAAGCCCAAATAGCAAGTCCAATGCCAAGTTATACAATTATTACTAAAATACTTAAGCTATATAATTGAAATGTAGCGATACTAAATGATTAAATGCAGTTAAGCCATGAAATGCAAAGAGTGCACAAAAATGCAAACCCAACTTGTGTATGTCTAACTTATTGCTGAATTGAGAGCTAAATTGAGAGTTAGTTAATCAAAGAACTAAATTGAACCTAAACTGCACAATTAAAAGGCAACGATGTTAAATTACTAAATGAAACTAAGACATGGAATATGCAAAAGCACACACTAAAGTTTTTTCTTTTTTTTTTTTGAAAATTTCAAATGCACCCTAAACGATTATAAAGAATTAGCTGTTCTAAATTGAAGGTGAACTTAAAAAATGACTAAAATGCCCCCGAGTGTAAAAATGACCAAAATGCCCCTGGGCACGAAAAAGACCAAAATACCCTTAGGCGACCCCAATGCCGAATAAGAAAAGAATTAAAGGATACGGGACAAAAATAGGTGTCTACACAAGTCACCATTGCCAATTTGTTGCGTGTTATGATTGCAAATCAAGGAGTGAATCATCACCAACAACCATTATTGCAAGCACCTTTGAACGTGACTCAAGGACTCAAGGACAACATGGAATTTGACAATGGATTGAACAATGAGCAAAGATATGGGATCAATTCAATGGGAATGGAAGACAATCAACCAAGGATTACAAAAGAGATGGAGTCACAAGAGACCCCATTTCCTTTCTCTACACCACAAGTTAAGCCAGTTCTTCCTATCCCTGAAATGAAACCATCACCAACTGTCATACCCCATGTGCAAATGCTAAGTGATGAGGAGAATTCTATGAAGAGGAAGGAGAAAGAGAAGTTTGATTTTGGGATAAATTCAGTTTCATCTCCAACAATTTCTCAAGATCCACCAAGGAGGAAAAGGGAACCAAAGAAGAAAACAATGTCGCCCAATGATTGTCTAGCACCGTTTCCTCAATTACTTGAGCCACAAAAGATATGTAGTGAAGAGATCCAACTCGATTCACTTCATAAGTGGAAGGTAAACATTCCTTTAGTTGCTAAAATCAAACAAGTTCCCAAGGAAGAATGGAAGATGGTAGATGGATTGACTACACAAAGGGATCATGAGGTGGAAATTGAAGCTACATTTTCATGGGAGGAACCAACCTATTCTGAACCAAGCACGATGGAAAGTGAATTTCAAGAAATTGTTGTCCCAATCATGAAGGAAACTGAAAAGGTGTTAAGCAAGACAATGGACGATTTGGAATCACAAGAGCTTAATGAACAAAACCCCATTCAATTTTCTCCAATGATGAAGATGATACCCCATGCATGGTTTGCATCCCTACAACACCAAAGGAGACTCCCAAGATTGTGCAAGAAGAAAAGGAAGTACCAAAAGAAGACATCGAGATGGATATTCCTCCACCTTCTCCACCAAAGATTGCCAAGCACGAAGAGCCATCAAATGATGATAATTCAAGAAGCTTTGGAGAAGAGGAATGGATATCTATGGATCAATTCCTTTTGAAGGATGGGGAGATTAAGCAAGTTGAAGACACTCCACAAAGGCAAGTACGAAGTAATGCCAAGAAAGGATGCCAAAAGCTCTCATTGTATCAACCTCTAATGGCAACACAAATGGCATTGTCATTCATAGCCATTCATGGGGTCGCTCTCAACAAAATTGGTGAATTCTTTCCTTATCTCCTAATTTGTGCTTCCCATTTTTGTGCTCATATTCTTCTTGCCTCGTCATATCTACTTTTTGCTTTGAAGTGGTATGATCCACCTTAACAAAGGGAGATGGAGGAAAGTCTAGCCAAAGACATTAAATGAAGGCGCTAATTGGGAGGCAACCCAATACACTAACATCTTTCTTTTTTCTTTTGAATTTTCTTTTTCTTAGTTATAGGTCATTTTGCATTTTCAACTCAAGGGAATCGATCAAGCAATAGAGACAAAGAAAGGAAGCACACATGAAGAGCAATTGGAGCTTACACTTTGCAAAAATAGAGAAGCTTTCTTGAACTCTAATCTCATTTAATTTCCTATGTTTGATTGATGATTGATGCATATCAATTAATTTTCTTGAATTGAATGTTTTTCCATGCATATTATCATTGTATAATTGTCTCATGCATCTCATACTTATAGACTCTTAAGTGATAAGAACATAAGGTCAATCTTTTGATGGTTATCAAGTGGAATTTTTGGTGAAAATCAAGTGTTTTTGGATTGAAGAATTTGGAATATGGTAAGATTTTTGAATGGTAATTGAGTTGAGATTGGAATTGAGTTTGGTAGCAAAAATTGGAATTTGGAAGCAAAGGGAACCAAGCCCGATCCCAGCTGGGCCCCAATGCCGTAAGCCTAGGCACCCAGCTGGAAAGCCCCAACGCCCAGCCGTAAGTGCCAGCGCTGGAGGCCGACACTGGCTGTGCGCCCAGGCGCTTTGCCTGTGCACCCAGCCGGTTGGCTTGGGCATCCATGTGCCCTGGGCTATGCGCGGACAGCATCATGCACCCATGCCATGCCGATGTCACCTAACTCACCTACACCCATCACCCATCTCAAATACTATAAATACCACCCAACACCCACTTCAAATCCTTCAACACCCATCTTCATCCAAAACCCACTTAATTTTCAACTCTCTTGCCTACATTCACATATTCACTCATTTTACTTTTCAAATTTCACTACTTCATCACTTACAAATAATTTCTTTCATCTTTTTATCACCTTAAACACTTACCCATTTGATTATCCAACACTTTTTCCATCAAATTCATCAATTCTTCAAATTTTCAAGTTTTGGGAAACTGGTTGTTTTCTTTGGATTCTTGTTTGGAGTGATTAGAAAGGAGATAAGAGATAGTTTGGAAGTTGATTGGAGCATTTTAGAGCATTGGGGAGTGCTACATTGGATTTTAAAGAAAAATTTTTCAAGAAACCCTACAAGGTAACCTAGTGCCCACCAAGTGTTCGAGAAAATGTCGAGAAGAGTGAGAGCAAGAGCATCAACATCTCAAGCCGCACCAATTGAGGAGGAAATCACCATACAACCTTACCTTAGTGTGCCGCCACCCATATTTGTTGATAATGAATGTCAAGAGTGGTATGAAGCAAGGTATAACAACTCTTTCATTTAGAAAAAGTGCTTCCAACTAACATTGATCAAGAACTTGGAGTTAGCCAATTGTTACTCAATAGAGGTTGGGGATCACTTCTTCAAGTAGATGGATACTACTATCCCAATTTGGTGAAACAATTTTATGCCAACATGGACAAGGAGTGTGATGAGGAATATCTATACCGTTTACTTGATTTGAACAATGAGGGTAGTATGTTCTATTTTACTTATGTTAATGGAGAGCAAAGGACCGCCACCAAAAGCACATGGAAAAGAGATAGTGCTTTAAGGAGGTTTGACATTCCTCTTGGTATGGATAACCAAGGGAATAGAGAGGTAAGAGTTAAATACATGGAACCAAGGGATAGACTTGTGTGTTACTTATTGCATCATAATGTCATTCCTAGGAGTAGTAACAAGCATAAGCTTCGCATTGAAGACTTCTATGTTGTAAACAAGCTTTGCCATGGATTAGGTCATTGTAATGGAATACCAATGGCTAGGTTGTTACTCTCAAGGATGTGGGAAGTAGTTCATTCTTCACATGAAGATAAGGCATTTGTTTTCCCATTGTTGATTAGCAAGATTTTGGTCAATGAAGGAGTTGAAGTTGATGATGAATATCGCTTCAACAATGAAGACAATGTCATTGATGTGAATTGTTTAAGTCATTTGGGTTTAAGGAGGAGAGTTGTTGCCAATGAGGTACATTGGTACAATGTGCAAAGAAGGACTTATGCACAAGGACTTGAACAATCACAAGGGACAAGACAACCATCCTTGGAAGTTGATGAAGAAAATTTCCAAGAGCTTCCTATGAGAGAATTTCAACGACTTATGGTTCAAGAGATGAGACAACATAGGAGTGAAATGAGAGCTTACATGGAGCAAATGGAGGACACACTACGTGATTCCATGGGCCAAAGGAGACCAAGGAGAGGCCATTAATTCTTATCCTTAGGATGTCATATGTTATGAACTCTTTTATGTTTTGCATTTTTATCATGACATTGCATGCATTCGTATTTGTATTTGTATTTGTTCTATTTGGATCTTATGTAAGACTTATGTGTTTGGATGCTATGATTGATACTATGTTTGATTAATTTGCTTAGATTAAGTTTCGAATTTCTTGGTGAATTAATTCTTGCATGTGCTCAATTAATTGGATTACCTCATTTTATTGTGATTTATTGCTAGTAATAAGTTTGCTTGATTTATTAGATTGAGTCGACACTTTCTAGATCGAGTCTTACTTGTGCACTTCATTTTTCCAAAAGTTTCCAAAACAACATGTTTTGAAATTTTTTGTCAAAATACTAGCACATCACACATTGAGGACAATGTGTCTTTTAAGTGTGGGGGGAAGAATTAGTCTATTTTCAAGATCTTATTTTCTTTTCTATCTTATTGATTAGAGACAAATTTTTCAAAATTTTTGAAGAAAATTAAAAATTGTTTTGTATCTCTATTAAATTTTGATTTAATTTCCATGAGTATAGTCTTTTATAATATTAATTAGTTTGAATACATTGAAAATATTTTTCAAATTTTCTTATGTATAATTTCATTCTTTGATTAAGAAGTGTAATTGATAAGGTTTTTCATACCCAAAAATGGTTTGACAAATGCATTACTTCTAGAACTTATGTTGAATCTTGTGTACATTTATAGAAGTATGTCATGGATATGTCAAAGACAAAGTGTGGGGGTATGAAGGGTAGCTTAAATCTTTTAAAAAGAAGTGTTTTCATGTTAAGAGAAGAAGATATATTTTATTGCTAAAAAAAATAAAAAAAAAATATTAATTAATCCATTGTTGTCACTCTTTTCTTTAACAAAAGGAGTTAGTAACCCTTGGAAAGAGGATAAGAGGCATGAAAAGCGGAAATATTGTCCCTCTTGGTAAAAATGAGTGTTAGTAACCTCAAATAAAGGGAGCTAGTAGCCCCAATTCATGGACACTTCTAAGGTTAGTAACCTTGCTTAGAAATTTTGAGCTATTTCTTTTAAAACCCATCTTAATTTTTGATTGATATCCATGATATTACTTTCTCTTTGGAAATTGATGAAAATGCAAGCTTATGGTGAGTTTTCCTTGTCAAATTTATCCAAGGTATGTTGATCTTAGAACTTACATTATTGATTGGAGTGGTTTTGTGCATAATTGATTTGAATCTTATGGTCTTTGTATTTTTACTAACTTGTATTGCATTTGACTAGGAAATGTAGATTAAATTCTTAATTTGTTAGAAGTACTTTGTTTTCTAAAGTTTGATGTCTCTAGTCAATGTTTACATAATGTTCGTGGGTATCATTCTAGTTAAGTAAACCCTCAGGAGACTATAACTCCTCCTTTATAGACGTATAGAGGTTTAAAGGCTTGCGTCACTTGCTAAGTGCCGCCGTACACCTACGAAAGTGGAATCAATATGTTGTTTAGTTTATTCACTAACCTTTTTTGTTTTCTTAGGATTAACATTAGTTTGCTAGGGACTAGCAAAGCTTAAGTGTGGGGGAAATATGATCAGACAAAAATTATGCATCTTTTTATGGTCATTTTCCTATGCTTTTTGGGTATTTTATGCTTTATTATGCCTTATATTTCGTATATTTGTGTTTATAGGTGTTAAAGTGAAGAAAAGTGAAAAATCACCTATTTTGTACCTTTTTGGAGCCTTTCTGGATGATTATTTACACAAATATTTTCCAAGGACAATTTGCATGAAGTATGGAGCCAATATGATCGTGATTGAAGAGCTTGAAGAGTCAATTTTATCATCATAAAATTGATTTTCAAGAGTTTGAAGCAAAGGAGCAAAGTTGAATTTCAAGGCAAGAAGACATGTCAAGTGGCGTTGGAGCACTGGAGCACATGGGGCGCGAGGCAAACCAGGTGGGGCGCCAGGCTTACCACATGGGCGCCCAGCGCCAGTCGGGGGTGCTACCCAGGCAGCACATGGGCGCTGGCGACATGGGGGCTGAGGCCAACGCCCTGGGCGCACAAGCCATCCACATGGGCGCCCAGGGCGAGTTCGGGCCAGCCATGCGCACATGCCATGCATCACTTCTCCTTGAAGCTTCTCCATTAGTTTCCAGATTTGGCGACCTTTCTGTATTTTGGCCATAACTTTTGATCCAGAGCTCCGTTTGAGGTGTATGAGTAGCCATTGGAAAGCTAACTCCAATATCTACAACTTTAGTGTTTTGGTCGAAGCCCAGTTCGAACGATTTCATGGACGAAAATGCCCCTGAAGTCAGCGGACAGAAACTGTCCTGGGCCTGTTTTGCGGGATTGATCCAATTGAGACCAAAATCTTATTTGGATTAGCTTGAAGACTTGGAGAGCAGCCCAGCACGTCCTTAGGATTTGTTTAGCTCTAAATTAACCCTAAGCCACCCT
Organism: Corchorus capsularis; assembly: GCA_001974805.1. Classification (NCBI taxonomy): domain Eukaryota; kingdom Viridiplantae; phylum Streptophyta; class Magnoliopsida; order Malvales; family Malvaceae; genus Corchorus; species Corchorus capsularis. The sequence continues at coordinate 10,010 of AWWV01007199.1, forward strand.
CTATAAATACCCTCTTAAGTCTAAAACTCTAGCTAACACCTAGAACAACTTACAACACAACTCTTATCTCTTTTTCTCTCTAGGTTTTGCGGTTTGGAGAGGCAGCCACCTCCTCCTCTTTTCTTCTCGGGTTTGTAAGTTTTCAATCTCTCATGGATTGGAAACTCCAATCCATGAGAGGTTAAACCTTTATACTTCTTTTCCTTAGGTGTTTTTGATCAATAAATCTTTGGTGAGACTTTTGTTCTTAATAATTTGATTTTTCCGTTTGAATATGTTTCTTATCTCTGTACTTCATCTTATGTGTTTATGTTTTGATAGATTTGGATGGCCACCTTGTCTTGATAATATGAATGCTATAGTTAGATTCAAGTAGCTTGAGTCAAGCTAAAGTTGATCCAAGTAACAATTGTAATTCTAGGAGTCCTAGGTTCAATGGGATATCAAACCTTGTTGAAATCTTTAGGCCGAGATGGAAATTGACGTAGGCAAGTTTGGTATTGATTTATCATGCATGTGGATTAATAAAACTTAATGCTTGTTATATGAAGGGTTGAAACTATAGATTATAACATTTGAGGTTAATTGTCAGCGAGATGTGGGTTAATCTTCTTAGCATGTTGGAATTAGCATCACGTCTGTTCCTATACCAATTATTCAAATGGAGTTGTTTAAGATATTAAGAGGATTACTTTGTTTCAATGAAAGTTGATATCTACGTCTTAGGCTATATATCGATTTGGGATGATTTATGATTCTTAATTGATTGCAATTTAAGTCAAATTCATGTTTTGTGTCTATGATCCATGATTTACTTGATCAAAATAATTACCTATGGGAGAAGAAGTATGCATTTAATTAATTGTTTCTCTTAAATTGTTTTCTTAGTCATTAGTTTAGATTTACATAATTGTTTTCTAATTTAGTTTACCTATTTCGAAAATCCTAAAAATCCCCTTTTGGTAAGACTTTCTTTTGTACGATTTGCCTTTGATTTGCTCCTACCTTCTCTGTGGATTCGACCCCTACTTGCCGTAGCTAATAGTTATAGGTTTGTGGGGATTTATTTTGTGGTTTGTTCAACGACCGATCAGAAGCATACATAGCACTGTTGGACATTCACCTTTTGAAACTGTGTATGGCTTTAATCCTTTAACTCCATTGGATTTGTTGAGTTTACCTTTGAGTGTGCAAGTCGACATGGATGGACAAAGGAAGGCCAATTTTGTTAGGGAACTTCATGCTAGGGTTCGAGCTCAAATTGAGAAGAAAACACAACACTACATGAAGGTTGCTAACAAAGGGCGCAAAGAGATCATCTTTGAACCTGAAGATTGGGTTTGGTTGCATCTAAGAAAGGAAAGGTTCCCTGAAAAGAGAAAGTCTAAGCTCTTACCTCGTGGAGATGGTCCATTCCAAGTCTTGGAGAGGATCAACAACAATGCCTACAAACTAGATCTTCCAAGTGAATATGGCAATGTAAGTGCTTCTTTTAATGTTTCAGACTTATCTTTGTTTGATAGTGATGTAGATTTGAGGACAAATCCTTTTTAAGGGAGAGGGGATGATGCGCCAAGGGCTTTTCATGGTCTTGAAGAGCACAATGGAGCTATTGGAGATCATTCCTCGGTTAAACTTGGAGATGTCTCAGATATTCAAGAAGTTACTACGGTTGATCTTGGATCGAAGGAAAGCTTGGAGGAGCATGGAAAAGTGGAGATCGCACATGACCGGTAATCCATTGGACATGACCGGCCATGGCATGGTTCCATCGCACATGACCGGACACTTGGCCGGCAACATGACCCGGCCTTGTCCAAGCACAACCAGCCACATGATCCTTTAGTTATGCCATCTAGTCCTATGACAAGGGCCCGGACTAAAAGGTTCAAGGAAGCTTTATTGGGCTTGGTACGAACTCATCTTGGAGGTTTGAAGTCCATTGAAGATCAATTGGAGAGCATTGAAGACATCAAGCCAAGGAATATTCCCAACGATTCCAAGCTATGCACTTTACTTGAAATCGTTGAGCATTAAGGCTTACATTGTGTAATTCGGCCAATTGGGCCTTTATTCTATCTTAGATTAGTTATTTATTTAGTCTAGAAGACATTGGGTTGGGCCTTGTTTGACTAAGTTCAATCCTTGCTTAATTAAGTTATGTATTTACTTTTCCTAGTAGGACAAGGAGTAGGTAATTTCCTTGATCGTTCCTTTATGTAATGTTTTCCTTTAGCTTTAGGAGAAGGGTTTTGCCCCCCTACTACTATATAAAGGGACCATCCCCCTCTTCTAAACATAAGTTGAGTTGATTAATAAAGTTGAGGATTATTTTCCCAAATTGATTATCTTAGCTTCATTGTTCTAGTTTGAGCAAACTTAGGGTTCTTCAATCTTGTAGAGTCCTAACAAACAATTAGGTTGTGATTGCTTAGTTGTTTGTGAATCTTGTGATCTTAAGAGTTTAATTGCAGGTCTAATTGAGAGCTTAAGGCCGACGAACGAAGAAGAAGACTAGGTTAGGTTTATCGAATACTACAAGTCTAGAAGTTTTGGTGTTTCAAGTTGATCTTTGGCGGGTCTCAAAGGTGGATTTGATCCTAACACAACTAGATTCGTATCACTTAGTACAGATTTCCATTTATTATTGGGCGCACTATTTTCACGGGTCTTTTAGAATATATATCTTTCTTTCCCAGTTTAATTTGTTAATTATTTTTCTATTGTTTGTTTCAAAAAAATGTCTTCTCCTCCAAGGTTTTCCAATATTCGCGATTTAGAAGTATTGCAACAAAATTGGATTATTGAGGTGTTTGTAATCCTTAAAGGAACGAAGGACAATTTTTTTTAAACAACAAAGGTCGTGAATCAATTGTAAAATTGATCTTTATTGATGAACATGTATTCTAGTAATAATATTTTTTTGACTTCATTTTCCTTTTCATTTTAACTTTATATAACAACTACATTTATTTTTGTCCAAGGCACCCGAATTCAAGCGGTTATATTCAATGCTGCAGTAGATAAATTGTTTGATGATTTAGTAAATTTGAACACCTATATCATTTCGAATGCAATTGTGAGGCAAATTCCGAATATTTGATTGTTAATGAAAAGATTGAACTATCACTAACAAAATATACCATCATTTCATCCAATGGTGATACAAGTAAAGGGACGCTATATGAAGTGTCAAGCAAGTTGTGTTGTTGGAGCAACGGTATACTAATATACTTATTATTATTAATTAATTAATTATTATCATTATATTATAGTAGTAAGTTAGATTCTTTTGTTTCAGCATAATGAACTTGTTATCAACTTTATTGATGGTGATACAGAAACAAGGGCCCTTCTGAAGCTAGCTAGCACAATGTGGTTCAATTTATATTTTTTAAATTTAACCTTGAATTCCGTCCCATGCCACCATTAAGGAACATAGCATACCTCGGCATACACTTAGTTGTTTCGCCATTGTGCCATGTATCAATATCAGATTAACGTGCAATGGTTTTAAGGTTCAACCCTTATGTCTCCTAGATCTTTACTCCTTATTAGACTTTATGCATCTCGGAACCATTTATTTCTTCTCCTTTAATCCAAACTAGAGCACGACTTCCCATGCCTACTATATATTATGTCTAAAGTTTGGGTAAACTATTTATGCACCGGAGACTTATTAACATGCTTCGAGTTGAAAAAATCTTTATGTCCAATCTATCATCAAATTTACAGTCGTCACTTTTGTACAAACTATCCATGATAGTATATTTAAACATCTATTAAAACATTCCAATTGCATGGTGTAGTTCTTTTGAGCTGAATTCAAGGTTCTTGAAGCATTTTAGATTACATGTGCAACTTTACCTTCTCTTTGTCCCAAAACAGCTCCAATCACAAAATCACTTGCATCACACATGATTTCAAATGGTAAAGACCAATCAGGTGGCTTAACAATTGGTGTTGAGGTCAAAGTTCTCCTCAATTCATCAAAAGCTTGTCTACAATCATCTCCAAATTCAAACTCAATGTCTTTTTGGAGTAGGCGACATAGTGGTGCAGAAATCTTTGAAAAGTCTTTGATGAATCTTCTATAGAAACCAGGATGTCCTAAAAAGGTTTGAATATCAACCTCCATGATGTTTTCCACATAGTCTTGGAAAATACTCATCATGCGTCTTTGAAAAGTTATCGGTGCATTGCATAAACCGAAAGGCATTGTTTTGTAAGCATATGTGCCAAATGGGCACGTGAAGGTAGTATTCTCTTGATCTTCTAATGAAATGGGAATCTGAAAATAACCAGAATAACCATCAAGAAAACAATAATAAGATTGACAAGCTAACCTTTCAAGTATTTGGTTCATGAATGGAAGAGGAAAGTGGTTTTTCTTTGTCACGACATTGAGCTTTCTATTGTCAATGCACATTCTCCATCCAGTATTGACTCTTTAGGGGATTCATTCTCCTTCATGACTACAACAGTAAAACCAAACTTCTTTGGAACTACTTGACTGGGGCTCACCCAGTTGCTATTAAATATAGCATAGATCAAACCAGCTTCAAGCAATTTAGAGATTTCTTCCTTCACTACAGAATTAAGATTAGGATTTAATCTCCTTTGAGGTTGTCTAACTGATGTAGCATCTGATTCAAGATTGATTCGATGAATACAAATGGTTGGACTTATGCCTTTAATGTCATCAAGTGTCCATCCAATAGGTTGTTTGTTCTCCTTCAGAATTCGAACAAGCTTGCTTTCATCATCTCCAAAGAGTTTGTTTGAGATAATGACAAGCAATGTATCATCTTCCCCTAAAAATGCATACTTCAAATTATCAGGTAACTTCTTCAGTTCCATCTTTTGTTTGATGAATTCAACTCCATCAGAGTTAAAAGTTTCACTTTATTCAATGCTCATAACACTATGAATAAGACTAGGGGGCGGTTCCTCCAAGTCTATCAAAGCATTCTTCACTTTTTGAGGCAAAGTAGGTGAATTCTCTTCACCTTCTCCTTCATGGATGCTATTTGATATGATTACTTCATATTCATTTTCTTTGTCCATCAAAAGCATTTGTTCAGAGGACAAATCAACAATATCAATAGCAAAAACATGGTGAAGTGCACTAGGATATTTCATAGCTTTGTAAATGTTAAATTGAATTTTCTCCCTATTGAATTCCATGGACAGAATTCCAGAGTGGACATCAATTTTGGCTCGAGCAGTTCTTAGGAATGGTCTTCCTAAGAGTAATGGCATATGAGGTAGAAACATGTCATCATTGTTCATCTTCAGAATGTAGAAATCAGCTGGAAATATCAAGTTCTCAACCTGCACTAAAACATCTTCAACAAAGCCTTCAGGTCTAACATTTGTTTTGTCAGCTAGTTAGATAATAATTCCAGTATGTTTGACAAATGTTAGACCTAGTTGTATAAAAACAGAATATGGCATAACATTTATAGCAGAACCTAAATCACACATAGCTTTTTCTATGAATTGTTCTCCAATTATGCAAGGCACTAAATCTATACATTTGTGAGGTAATTTTCTTTGAAATGCAGTAGATACATCTTCATTCATGCAAACTACTTCATCAATTTTCAGCTTATCTTTTTTAGAACAGAGTTATTTGAAAAAGTGCAAACCTTGGAATCTTTTCAACAGTTGAAAGTAAAGGAATGTTCACCTGAAGTTTAGCCAAAGCTTGAAATTGTTCAGGATCAAGAATTTCTCTTCCTTTTTACCATCTTATAAGGAAAGGGTAGAGGGTCGGCAATCATCAGTTGGTTGTCCTGCTCTTCCTTCCTTGTAGGTTCGGGTGGTGCACTTCTTGGATGCTTTTTGCTTTGCTTCATGGTCTCATCTTCCAATTCGATTGAAAAATGGATTGGAGAGATCGAATTGCTCTCAATTGCCTCTTTTTGTTCAAAGTGGTTAACCACATGATTACATGGTGAATTATGTGTGTTACTACTTCATTCGATTTGCATGAAAGTAGCTTTTGATGATAAAAAACCTTTTTGATCTCTTCTCCACATCTGTATATGAAGTTATTTGTGAAATCCTCCAACAAACAGTTCTTGAAGGATTCAAATTTTGAATTACCTTCTCTCTTAAGATTAATGAGGTTGTTTTCATCATTGGCCTAATATGTTGAAGTGGCTTCAGGACTGAATTGTTGCAAACTGTAGGTAAGATCATTGAGTATTCTCCTTGCTTCATTAGGGCTTTTAGACATTAAGCTTCCATTGCAGCTTACATCTATAGTTTTCTTGTCTTCAAGAAGTAATCCATTAAAGAATGAATCAAGAAGTATTGGTTCACTTACTTTGTGATAAGGACATTTATCACATAAAGCATTGAATCTTTCCCAATAGTTATGCCAAGACTCTCCATGGTCTTGAACACAAGCCATGATCTTTTGTCTAACTTTTGCTATTCTTGAAGTAGGATAGAATTTCTCCATAAAAGTGTTTTGCATCTCACTCCATGTACTTATAGACTTGGGCGGCAGTCTATAGAACCAGTTTCTAGGATCTCCTTTCAATGTCAAAGGAAAAGCTCTTAGTCTTGCTTGATCTTCAAGCATCTTGGTGACGAAGCAGCAAATTTTATCAACATCTTTAGGTGATCATGTGGGTCTTCATCTTCTTTACCATAAAAGAATTGTAAGGAACTAATGATTGTTGGATTCATCTCATGTGAAGGATCCAATTCGGCAAACTTTATGCAAAGAGGTCGAATAACTCTTTAAGAGAGGTTAAGCAACTTTAAGCTTGTATGTCGGTCCATATGGGTTGTTGGAATCACTTTGAGTCTAATCAAAACAAAAACTAAACAAAATAGAAGGATCAAATTTGAAACAAGGTTTCAGTCGACTGGAAGTTATGCAGCAACTTGAAATTGAAAATGAAATAAAGGAAAAATAAAGTAAGAAAAGGGTGTAGAGTTAGGTAGTTGCCCTCCTCGACAACGGCGCCAAAAACTTGACCTCTCCTTGGTCGTCACAAGAAAATGGTCACGTTTATTTATCCTTACAAACTCAAGCAAAGTAGTAAGTAAGGGTCAAATCCCACAAGGAGGTAGCGAATCCTTTTATTTAGTAATCTTCCAAAGGTGAGGATTGTAGAAACAAGTAATAATCAAGCAAGCACTTGAAGTAAACTAACTAAAAACAATCTAGAGGAATCGAATTAACAATATTAAAAAAGTTTTCTCATAACATAAGCACAATCACTTTTGACTAATGGATCATAGACTATTCAATCATCCAATTCATTCCACATACAATCAATTCGGGTGGATAGCATCTCGATTGAATTGCAACTATTCCTATCAAATCAATACCTAGCTGAATACACAATTTCCAAAGTACAACCAAGCTTTTATCTGAAGCATAAAACTTCATATTTTATACTTTCTAATGTTGATAGCCTTACCATTCCATAAGGAATGAGCATAAAGCTCAATCGGATGGCATACTAGGCTACAAGATTGGCTTCATAGAAAGCTATTACTAATCATGTAATAGTTATATATCTAAGCAAATCAAATCCTCAGTAAGTGTCATCAAAAGCAAACTTCATATAGATAAACAATCAACTCTCCAGAAATCATATTTTTCTGTATGAATAAACTAGGAACAAGATATATAAACTCAAATTGATTCAATACTAACCCATAAATAGTCTCACCATGATATAGTCAAAAGATCAATGTAACTTACATCATGAGAAATAAGAAAACTACACATTCATCACTTGAATGATAAAATCCATAACAAAAGGAATAGAAAGAGTGTTTTTGGCCTTCTGCCTTCTACTGTATCTAATATCTAACATCTATAAGAAAACTAGAGAGAAAAGAATGCTTATATAGGGGTCAGCAATTAGGGTGGTCAAGACTCCTAATTGCTTCCTCCTTGGGTCGACTTGGGCTCCTTGAAACTCCTTACACAAGGTTCGATCCAAGTGCAAAGTCTTCATGTAGTGCATAGTCCAAATCTTTCTATCATAGGCATATATGCAACAACAAGCATATGTGGTTAACCATATGTCTTCATTCTTCTCTATCTTTCCATGTCATCTTGTCCATGTGGCTAGTCCATCTTCACCATGTTCCTTGTGAAGTTTCATGACTCATTAAGGTGAAATCAAGTCATATGGTGAACCATCACATACATGTGGGGAACCATGTATAGTCTTGAAGCAAAAAATCGTCTCCTTCATAGGCTAGGGATCATCAAATCCATGCTCTAAGTCCTTAGACCCTCAATTAGCTCCAAAATCCTCCATTTAGCTCCTAATTCGGCCATAATGCACATTTCTCCCAAAATCAACCTATAAGTGCAAAACAACATAATTAAGCTTATAATAAAAACATATGAGACGAAATAAGACTTAAAAGATAGCAATTCGTATGAACTATTTTGGTCTCATCAGACACACATCAGTAAGATGGTCTTCAAGTGAGCACAGGCCCTATGCCTTGACTTCCATCTTTGTTGTTATCAAGCTCACAAGCTTGGCTACTTGAGAATTAGTAGCATCTATCTTGTCTTCCAATGCAACAACATGAGAGTTCGCTGAAAATTCATAGATGGGCTTAGCTTTTGTTCCTCTCTCATCACCAGAGGGTTGAGAATTTTTAGCCATCTCTTCAAACAGCTTTTGAGCTTCAGCCACTGTTTTGTTCATGAAAGAACCACCACTTGTAGCATCTATTGATACGAATCTAGTTGTATTGGATTCAAATCTACCCTTTGAATATCCACCAAAGCCGACTTGATCTTCTTCAACTTCTAGATGTGTATGTCGATGACCTTCACAAGGCTATACCTCCTCTTTCGTCGGACTTAAGCTTTCAATTAGACCTGCAATTGAACTCTTAAGATCACAAGATTCACAAACAATTAAGCAATCACAACCTAATTGCTTGCTAGGACTCTACAAGATTGAAGAACCCTAAGTTTGCTCAAACTAGAACAATGAAGCCAAATAATCGATATGGGTGTGTAAACCTCTCAACTTTATTGATAACTTGACTTGTGTTTACAAGAGGGGCATGGTCCCTTTATATAGTAGTTGGGGACGCACCTCTCCCTAATCCTAAAGCCATATGGGCGGCATAACATAAAGGAAGGAACAAGGAAATAGCCTACTCCTTGTCCTACTAGAAAAAGTAAATAACATTACATAATTAAGCAAGGATTGGACTTAGTAAAACAAGGCCCAACCCAATGTCTTCTAAACTAAATAAATAGCTAAACTAAGGTAAAATAAAGGCCCAATTAGCCGAATTACACAATGCTAAAGCCTAATGCTCATCGATTTCAAGTAAGGTGAACACCTTGGAATCGATGGGAATATTCTTGGTGATGTCGACTTCAATGCTCTCCAATTGGTCTTCAATAGACTCTAAACCTCCAAGATGAGATCTATTAAAACCCAATAAAGCTTCCTTGAACCTTTTAGCCCGAGCCCTTGTCATTGGACCTTGCGGAATGGCTAAAGGATCCATTGGCCAGTTGTGGCCGGTTGGTGCACGGTCTTGTGTGATGCTCCCATGCAATGGCCGGTCATGGCTGGTCATAGTCCCATGCGATGGCACGGCTTCTCCAAGCAATGGCTGGTCTCCCACTCCATGTTCTTCCAAGCTTGCTTTTAAACCGGAATCAACCTTGACAACTTCTTGAACCTCCGAGCTATCTCCAAGTTTATCCGAGCAATGATCTCCAATGGCTCCATTGTGCTCTTCTAAGCCATGATAAGCCCTTAGCGCATCATCCCCTCTCTCTTGAAAAGGATTTGTCCTCAAATCTGCATCACTATCAAACAAGGATAAGTCTGAAACATTAAAAGTAGCACTTACATTGCCATATTCACTAGGAAGATCTAGCTTGTATGCGTTGTTGTTGATCCTCTCCAAGACTTGGAATGGACCATCTCCACGAGGTAAAAGCTTAGACTTTCTCTTTTCAGAAAACCTTTCCTTCAAGGTCTCAAATGCTTCTTGTTGTTCTTTTCCCCACTTGAATGGTGCATTCTTCTTCATCACACTTGTAATAGGGGCAGCTAAGGTGCTAAAGTCCTTAACAAACCTCCTATAGAATCCGGCTAATCCATGAAAAGATCTCACTTGTCCAACGTTGGTGGGAGTTGGCCAATCTTTGATTGCCTTGATCTTTTCCTCATCAACCTTTATACCTTGTGATGAAACCACAAAACCAAGAAAAACAAGCTTGTTTGTGCAAAAGGTGCACTTCTTAATGTAAGCATACAATTTCTCAACCCTAAGTACATCTAATACACATCTTAGATGCCTAACATGCTCATCTAGGTTTCGGCTATACACAAGTATATCATCAAAATAAATAACAACAAACTTGCGAATAAAAGCTCTTAAAACATGATTCATTAATCGCATGAATGTACTAGGTGCATTAGTCAATCCAAAAGGCATAACTAACCATTCATACAACCCTAATTTAGTTTTAAAGGCAGTTTTCCATTCATCACCCTCTTTCATGCGAATTTGATGATAGCCACTCTTAAGATCAATCTTAGAAAATAAACAAGTACCATGCAATTCATCTAGCATGTCATCTAATCTAGGAATAGGGTGACGATACTTTACCGTTATGTTGTTTATTGCCCTACAATCAAAACACATTCTCCAAGTTCCATCCTTCTTAAGAACAAGCAAAACAGGAACTGCATATGGAGAAAGGCTTTCACGTACAAACCCCTTTTGAAGTAGCTCACCAACTTGCTTCTCCAATTCCTTTGTTTCTTCAGGATTTGTCCTATAAGCTGGCTTGTTAGGTATTTGCGCTCCAGGGATGAAGTCAATTTGATGCTCAATTCCCCTAATTGGCGGCAACCCACTAGGAACCTCCTCCGGAAACACATCTACATAATTACTCAAAAGAGAAACAATGTTGCTTGGAAGCTCTCTTTCCAAGTCGTTAGTAACAACAAGTGTATTCTTAAGCAAAAGTAAGATCAAAACAGAATTATCAATCAAAGCTTCTTTAATCTCACTCTTAGTAGCTAACATACACTCCTTAACAACTTTCTTAGAACTAGCATGCTTATCAACTAAATCAGATTTGCCTTCAACGCAATTCACATTCAAATTAGTATGTTTAGTCTTTTCTTCAGCCCTATAATCGGATTCCATCTTAGTAAATTCCTCTTTCAATTTCAATTGATCCTTTAAAGCTTCTTGAGGTGATAAAGGAATCAAAGTAATAGGACGCTTACCACACATAAAGAAATACTTATTTTTCTCACCATCATGATGGACCTTGTTGTCATATTGCCATGGACGACCAAGTAAAACATGGCATGCTTGCATTGGAAGTACGTCACATAGAACCTCACCATTGTACCTGCCCAAAGAAAGAGAAACTAAAACTTGTTTGTTAACCTTAATCTCCTCTCTATCATTGAACCAACCTAAACTATACGATTTAGGGTGTTTAGTGATAGGCAACGCTAACTCCTTCACTAAGTACACACTAGCTATGTTTGTACAACTCCCTCCATCAATGATCACACTACTAGGCTTCCCATTTGCATGCATCCTAGTATGAAACAAATTCTCCCTTTGATTTTGCACATCTCCTTTAACATAGGCACTTAAAGTTCTTGCAACTAAATTCAAGAGTGCCGGTGTGTTACCATCATCATCCTCATCATCATGCGACATACCCCTTTCATCATCTCCATCACCACTAGATCCTAGTGCCATTTCCTCATCTTCACTCTCAATTTCTCCATAGTCATTAATGAACATAACCTTCTTGTTAACGCAATCTCTAGCATAATGACCATATCCTTGACACTTAAAACACTTAACATAGTTCTTAGAAGATGAATTTGATGAAGATTTACGTTCGGTTTTAGGGGTAGCTCCCTTTTGCGCCAACTCCTTCTCTTTAGATGACTTGTCATCCTTCTTGATTGGAGTTTTCCATGAGCTTGATGATGATGCAAAGCTCTTCTTATTCCTCTTAACTTGGCTTTCGGCCTTCAAAGCATGTTGAAGCAACTCCTCAACATCATAGTGTTGTTGCATCTGCACAATGTCATGAATTTCTCTATTCAACCCCACCATAAACCTAGCTATAGTAGCTTGTGGAGCTTCGTCAACCTCGGCCTTAGACATCAACAACATCATCTCGGAGTAGTATTCATCAACACTCCTTGTTCCTTGCCTCAAAAATTGCAATTCTTGGTAGAGACCATTAGTATAAAAACTTGGAACAAACCTCTTCCTCATAAAGCTCTTTAACGACAACCAAGTATCAATAGGTCTTTCCAAATTTCTTCTTCTTGCTTGCACTAATTGATTCCACCAATTTAAAGCATTCTTCGTGAATTCAAGAGTAGCAATTTGCACCTTCTTTGGCTCGGCATAAGGATAGTAATCAAGGTACATATCCAATTTTGACTCCCACTCCAAGTAATCGGATGGTGACCCTCTCCATTGTATTTAGGGATTTTATACTTGATGTTGTCCTTAGGCTCATCTCTTTCAACTCCTCTCCTAGGCCGCATATTCTCATTGATTGTTTGGCCTCCAAGCTCTTGTTGCCTCAATCTTTCCATGGGATCGATTCTAACAACTTGCCTTGGTGGTGGAAGTTGAGCTCTCTCATTGTTGATCGCGGCATTAGCTCCTTGTTGAGCTTGTGGATTTCGAGTTTCTAATGCCTCCAATCTCGTTGTCATGGTGCCAAGTTGTTGTATGATTTGTTGCAACATGGCATTCGTATTTACTTCTTGATTTTGCTCGTCTTGTCTATCTCCCATTGTGCCTACAAAAAGAACAAAAATTAGTAGTAAAAATTCTCACAAGTGTGTGTGTGTTTATACCTTTGACTTGTACTCTCGTGTTTGCACTCAATTCCTATGGATTGGCGATCCACTACTCTCTTAATTATCTCACAAGATTATGCCTTTTACTAGCTTCAATAGGCCTAATAAGAGCAACTCCTAGAGCACTCCTTTCTACTCGTGACCTACTTGAGGAACAAACAATCAGTATCAAAATTCTTTGTGAATTCAAAGGAAAGTGAGCTAAACCAAAAACAAACCACTTATGCAGGCTCTTGTTGTCGAAATCCTTCTCCAAACTTGCTGCACAAAAACTTGATCAAGCACAAATCAAAACAATTCAATCGATTAGCAAAACCCTAATACCACTTATCTCCTATTTTGTACCTCTTGAATCCAATAGAGTTTGTAACCTGAAATTGTTCAAATTAGATCTTAATTCACAGCAAAAGCAACCCAAGAATCTCAATCACACAATCAATTAGGGCTAATTGCAACTCAGATCAATTGCACAAGAAAACCCTAATCCCCAAATTTCCCAAACTAAAACCCTAGTTTCTGAAAAAAATCGATAACATCATAGATTTTTTTTTATTTTTTTGATTATTTTTTCCAGAAAGATCACACTAAAATAAGTCTAGATCTCAAATTTCAAAGCTTTCTGAGCTCAAACGAATCCAGAATAAATTTCACAAGTTTCTGGTCGAACAATTTTTTTATTTTTCCTTATTTTTTATGATATTTTTCGATATAACTACTAGTTATAAGGGAATCAAATCTGAAATTTCAAAGCAAAAAGATGTAAGATGAATCGGCTATGAATTTTCAAAGTTTCTGAATTTTTGAATTTTTCAAGAAGGTGGTACAATAAGAGTGTGGGTGAATTTTGATGGATGAAAACTTGATGAATGATGAAAAGAAGGATAGATTTACCAATTGAAGATGACAACCTATGCTCTGATTACCAATTGATACGAATCTAGTTGTATTGGATTCAAATCTACCCTTTGAATATCCACCAAAGTCGACTTGATCTTCTTCAACTTCTAGATGTGTATGTCGATGACCTTCACAAGGCTATACCTCCTCTTTCGTCGGACTTAAGCTCTCAATTAGACCTGCAATTGAACTCTTAAGATCACAAGATTCACAAACAATTAAGCAATCACAACCTAATTGCTTGCTAGGACTCTACAAGATTGAAGAACCCTAAGTTTGCTCAAACTAGAACAATGAAGCCAAATAATCGATATGGGTGTGTAAACCTCTCAACTTTATTGATAACTTGACTTGTGTTTACAAGAGGGGCATGGTCCCTTTATATAGTAGTTGGGGACGCACCTCTCCCTAATCCTAAAGCCATATGGGCGGCATAACATAAAGGAAGGAACAAGGAAATAGCCTACTCCTTGTCCTACTAGAAAAAGTAAATAACATTACATAATTAAGCAAGGATTGGACTTAGTAAAACAAGGCCCAACCCAATGTCTTCTAAACTAAATAAATAGCTAAACTAAGGTAAAATAAAGGCCCAATTAGCCGAATTACACAATGCTAAAGCCTAATGCTCATCGATTTCAAGTAAGGTGAACACCTTGGAATCGATGGGAATATTCTTGGTGATGTCGACTTCAATGCTCTCCAATTGGTCTTCAATAGACTCTAAACCTCCAAGATGAGATCTATTAAAACCCAATAAAGCTTCCTTGAACCTTTTAGCCCGAGCCCTTGTCATTGGACCTTGCGGAATGGCTAAAGGATCCATTGGCCAGTTGTGGCCGATTGGTGCAGGGTCTTGTGTGATGCTCCCATGCAATGGCCGGTCATGGCTGGTCATAGTCCCATGCGATGGCACGGCTTCTCCAAGCAATGGCTGGTCTCCCACTCCATGTTCTTCCAAGCTTGCTTTTAAACCGGAATCAACCTTGACAACTTCTTGAACCTCCGAGCTATCTCCAAGTTTATCCGAGCAATGATCTCCAATGGCTCCATTGTGCTCTTCTAAGCCATGATAAGCCCTTAGCGCATCATCTATGCTCCACTTATCTACATAAGTTAGTCCTTCATAAAAGTATTGAATGAGTAAAGAACCTTCTATACCATGATGAGAGTACATGCTACATAGGCATTGGAATCTCTCCCAATATTCAAAAAGAGTTTCATCAAAATACAGCTTGACGCCACTAATTTCCTTCCTCGAAACAGTTGCCCTGTGTATGATAATATTTCTCTAAGAAAGCTTTCTTCAAGGCTTCCCATGTGGTAATAGAACTAGTAGGTAGGAAATTGATACAGGGATGAGTTCAACTATTCGTAATAGAATTACTCTTGAACCAAACTGTGCTTAAAGTGCTTAAAGGGAAGCACTTAATAAGCCCTAGGCTTTGTGTTTAAAAGTGTTTAAAAGGTTTATAACTAAAGCACTAGTTGTTTGGATTGTTTCTGGAATAAATTCAACAAGGAAATAATGGTTGAAGCACTCGGATTCAAAAGGATAGTTGGATATAGAATACTCGCCACCAACTATAATAAATCGGATCGAAACTTACCACCACCTAAACTCAAATAGATACAGATAACACCACTATTTGAGGATTGAAATGGATACAGATGCTTCTATTATTCCAAGATCAGTACAGATACAGAAATTCACCACTCTAGTGACACTGGAATTGACTTGATAACCTAGACAAGGTTACAAGCTCATGAACATAAGTTCTGGCTTTCAAAATACAAGTATGAAGAACAAACTAGCTTCTTAAAGCTTATATATGAGCTATCAGGAGCTAAAACAAGTTTAACTAAGTTAATTAAACGTACTTAACAGTTGGCAGTAGTGTCACTAATCTAATCAGCAACTATAATTAACAAGAATTTAAAGTAGCTAAACAAAAGTAGTATGAACGGGGTTGGGATTGTAGGCAGCCGCATTCCAATTTCCAAGGCTTCAAAATGATGACAGTCGGTCATCTTACTATCAACTTGCAAAAGTAGCAGACCAAACCCTCTCACAAAGGAAAGCTCATAACATGTAGGTTAGTGGCACTATGTGTCTCCTCCTTATTGTTGTTACTAGGCGAGCTGTCTGCTTAGACCCACTTAAGTTGCTGAGTAATCTACTGACACGGAGAGCTGCTTACTTGAGCTTCCATTTCTAAACCTGTACAATGTAATGGCAAGGAAACTGACCGGTCGTTGATCAAATCACAAGATAAATTCCCCACAAACCAATAACAAATAGATAAAACTACTTAGCTAGGGCAAGTAGGGGTCGAATCCACAGGGAAGGTACGAATCAAAGTTAAATCTTACAAAAGAAATTCTAACCTAGAAAAGTTATTTTTGGGTTTTTGTAATTGGAATTGAAAACAAATAAATAATTGACTAGAAAATAATTAAAAAGAAAATCAATTGATAAAAGCATACTTCTTCTCCTTTAGGTAACTACTTTGATCAAGTGAATCATGGATCATGGACACTAAACATAAATTTGGCTTAGATTGCAATCAATTAAGAATCATAAATTACTCCAAATCGGTATATAGCCTAAGACGTAGACATCAACTTTCATTGAAACAAAGTAATCCTCTTAACATCTTAAAACAACTCGATTTGAATAATTGGTATAGGAACAAACGTGATGCTAATTCCAACATGCTAAAAAGATTAATCCGTATCTCACTGCAATTAACCTCAAATGTTATGATCTAGGTTTCACCCCTTCCTATAACAAGCATTAGGTTTTATTATTCCACATGCATGATAAATCAATACCAAACTTGGCTACGTCAATTTCCGTCTCGGCCTAAAGATTTCAACAAGATTTGATATCCCATTGAACCTAGGACTCCTAGCATTCAATTGTTACTTGGACCAACTTTAGCTTGACTCAAGCTACTTGAATCTAACTATAGCATTCATAAATCTCAAGATATGTTGTACACCAAATCAATCAAAGTATGAACACATAAGATGAAGTATAGGTATTTAAACAGAAAAAGCTCAAATTATTAAGAACAAAAGTCTCACCAATAATTCATTGATCAAAAGTACCTAAGGAAAAGAAGTATAAAAGGTTTAGCTACTCATGGATTGCAAGCAATCCATGAGAGACTTACAATGTTTGGAGGCCGGCTGCCTCCTTCCTCTCCTTGACGGCACAAGACCTAGAAAACTAGGGCAAATTATGTAGAAAAGTATTATGATATGTTCCCCTAGGGTTCTAGACTTAAGAGGGTATTTATAGAGGTGGCTTAGGGCTAATTTAGAGCTTAAACAAACCCTAAGGACGTGCTGGGCTGCTCTCCAAGTCTTCAAGGTAGTCCAAATAAGAATTTGGGCTTAATTAAGTCAATCCCGCATAAAAGGCCCAGGATAGTTTCTGTCCGCTGACTTCAGGGGCATTTTCGTCCGCAAAAACGGCAAAACCGGGCTTCGACCAAAACACAAAAGTTGTAGAGCTTGGAGTTAGCTTTCCAACGGCTACTCATACGCTTCAAACGGAGCTCCGGATCAAAAGTTATGGCCAAAATACAGAAAGGTCGCCAAATCTGGAAACAATTGGAGAAGCTTCAAGAGGAAGTGACACGCGAAGGCATGTTTGGCGCGCGCATGTGCTGGCCCCGACTCCCCCTGGGCGCCCATGCGGATGGCTTGTGCGCCCAGGGCGTTGGCCTCAGGCCCCATGTCGCCAGCGCCCATGTGCTTGCTGGGTGGCACCCCCGACTGGCGCTGGGCGCCCATGTGGTAAGCCTGGCGCCCCACCTGGTTTGTCTCAGGACCCATGTGCTCCAGTGCTTGTCCGCCACTTGACATGTCTTCTTGCCTTGAAACTCAACTTTGCTTCTTTGCTTCAAACTCTTGAAAATCAATCTTATGATGATAAAATTGACTCTTCAAGCTCTTCAATCACGAACATATTGGCTCCATTCTTCATCCAAATTATTTTTGGAAAATAGTTGTGTAAATAATCATCCAAAAAGATACAAAAATGGTGATTTTGCACTTTTCTTCACTTTAACACCTATAAACACAAATATACCAAATATAAGGCATAATCAAGCATAAAATACCCTAAAAGCATAGGAAAATGACCATAAAAAGATGCATAATTTTGGTCTGATCAGACACTCCTGTGTCACCCTCCCCTGGTAGAAAAAAAAATGATGTACTCTCTTGGACATATGGAGTCAGATCTGCAATGTTGAATGTAGGAGAAACACCATACTCCGCGGGCTAATCCAATCTGAAGGCATTATCCCTATCTTCTCAATGATTCTGAAAGGTCCATCAGCCCTTGGTTTAAGCTTAACATATTGCCCTTGGTTGAACCTGTCTTTCCTCAAGTGTATCCATACAAGGTCACCAACATTGAGCTCAACTTGCTTTTTGTGCTTGTTGCTCTGCCTCATGTACTTCTCATTCTATTGGGTGATCTTCTCTCTAACATCTTGATGTAGTTTCTTTATATCTTTGGCCCTTTGTTCAGCATCAATACTAAACTGCCCAGCAGACAATGAAAGAGATAAGTTTAAAGGAGTTAAAGGATTAAGACCATAAACTACCTCAAATGGAGTTCTTCCAATGGATGTATGGAAGGATCTATTGTAAGCGAATTCAATTTAAGGCAGAATAAGATCCCATTGTTTGATGTTCTTGCCTACATAGCTTCTTAACAAACTCCCCAAGCTTCTGTTTGTAACCTTAGTTTGCCCATTTGTTTGAGGATGGTAGGCCGAACTAAATTTCAAAACAGTTCCCAGCTTCCTCCATAGTGTCCTCTAGAAATGGCTGAGAAACTTAGTATCTCTGTCAGAAACAATGGTTCTTGGCACCCCATGTAGTCTCACTACCTCCCTGAAATACAATTCAGCAATGTGACCGGCGTCATTAGTTTTATTGCAAGGAACAAAATGTGCCATCTTAGAGAACATGCCTACTATCACCATTATAGAATCTTTATTCCTTTGTGTCCTAGGTAAACCAAGCACAAAGTCCATTCTAACATCTTCCCATGGTGCCGTGAGAACAGCAAAGGAGTATATAAACCACTGTTTTGGCTTCTGGTCTTTGCCAAATGACAAACTTTGTAAGCTAGCACATGCCAAATGCCAAAAGAAATTTTGTTTCACCATAAACACAGTCTTGTCTCCACCAAAATGGCCACTCAAAGTGCCACCACAAAATCAGCCCAGCACGCCTCTAAAGCACCGTAGGTCGGTTTTAACTCTAATTTTAACCCTAAGGAGCCTCCTATAAATACACACCTTGGTAGAAACCCTAAACACATTAAACAATTAGACATTACACATTAGACATTATATATTCTCTAGGTTTTTCTTTTCTCTTCTTCCCCTTGTGCAGCCACCCAAGGGAGGTAAATCTCTGTAGGTTTTTCTTCTTCTCTTCGCTCACGGATTCTCTTCAATTCATGAGAGGCTAGTTTTCTTAATACTTTCTATCCTTTGGAGATTTTAATCAATTAATATGAGGAGATTCTGCACTTATAATTTGGTATGATTTTCTCTTTTGAATAGCATATTAATACCTATTATAATGATTATGATTATGAATTTTGTTGCTTTAGAATGGCCTCTATTGTCAATAAGAGGATTAATCTATTGTTTTTATTAGGTTGAGACTTAATTAGTATGCCTAAAAAATGATAGAAATTGATTGCCACTAGTAATGGGTTTGATGGAATTAATAAGTCTTATTGAAAATTGAGGCGTAATAGTACAGTTTGATATAGGTTTGATTTTATTTATTAAGCATATGTGAATTTATGATTGTTCTTAATACTTTATTCATGATTCTGAGGCGTAATAGTATAGATTCTTGAATAATAGGGTTAATCTTTGGGGCTAACGGAGTGAGATTAACTATTTAGCATGTTAGGGAAACCTTGATCAATTATTCTTAAGAGGTTATTGAATGAATCTTGTTTGATATTTTACCTCTATTTATAGAGTGGCGTAAAATTGATTCTTGTCTAATTCAATAATTTGTTTGCACTAAATTTATTATTCATATCAATGATCCATATCTCCTATTGATTAATTTCTACCATTGGAAAGAAAGTATGCTTTTTAGTTAATTGTTTTCTTAATTAGTATTTTAGTTTAGTTTAATTCAGTTTTGCTTTGTTTTTATTTAATTGCTTTTTAATTCTGATTTCTAATCCCCAAATATCTTAAGTGTTTCCAAGTATTTTATTTTCAATATTCGTTTCATCCTTCTCTGTGGGATTCGACCCTTACTTACCCTAACTACCTAGTTATATTTTGTGGGGATTTAACTTGTGTGTCGTTGACGACCGATCAGTCAGATGGTCTTCCTACTGTGTCATAAGGAACGAGATAGAGACTGGTTTGGATGTGCAATGTTGGCAAGGGATTCACAAGGAAATGCAATGATATTAACAAGGAGTGTTCAAGCTTGCAACAGACAAATGGCTATTACCCTTTTTGCAAGAAGCATCTTCATGAGATTCAAGGAAGTTGGGGTGAATAAAATTTGGGTCAGAGCTCAGCATAAAAAATGGTGTCACTACTTCAAAGGCACTACTAAGACTCACTGGAAACATAAGCTAGTGACTGATGATATTAAGAGCTTATCCAGCCAGGTTGAAGTTTGCTTCTTTAGAGAATGGCATCCGATGGTGAAAGAAGTATACTGCATGCCTCGGACAGCAGCAAAAGCGCAAATATCCTTCTCTTGGCCGTAGTTTTAAGCTTTCTTTTAGTTTCCTTTATGATTTTGGTCTAATGTGTTTTCTTGTAATGAATATTGTGAGGTACAAAAAAAAATCAAGTCTAGAGCTGTTTGCAAGCGAAGCAACCAAATTTCAGAATTAAACATTCAATGAATAACTTTGATTATCCAATACAAATAGTCAAATATATGTACATAATATGAAGACACATAAAGATCAATCACATGGACCCCTATAATTACGGTTAGCAAAATTTAGATAAAATCGAAGAGAAAAAGGAGAAAGCAGAGGTTGAAGATGAAAAAACATAGTTACCAGCCGCGGCCAACAACGTCCATCTTGGAGTCTCTGGGGTTCAAAACAATTCTGGTTCTATAGGAAGCGTGAGTTGCATAAAAGTCAGAGATGGCCATATTGATGCAGCTCAACCCAATCTTCCCAAGCATTTTATCAAAATCTAGAACCACACCCACGATAACTAGAATATTGCTTGTGTTTTGTGCAACAACCAAATTCATACTGCTTTAAACCATCATAATTAGGCAGAATAAATGGAAAAGACGGCTGCAGCTAACCATGTTGCAGTACCTTTCTGAATCTTATAACTATCTTTTGAAGGCACTAAACTTCAACTTCTATTTATATTAGATTTGATAATTTGTGTATATTAATGAGTTGATGGAAGCTTCCAAAAAGATAGGGTTTTTTTTTTTTTTACTTTTATAACATTATTATTACATCATGCAGCTTGTCTTCCAGGAAAGCCTGTAAGGATGATAAATAAAGCTATAACTTTCATTTGATTATGAGACAAAGCATCATTATTATTCAATTAATCTTTCATTGGTTTGAGCAGACTATATATATACTAAACTATTATATCTCAATTTACTTGAAGAAATAAAATATATATCTCTATTCAAATTAATATTGATAATAATATATATAATATAAAGATGACCTCTACCAACTTTCTTACTATGATTTTACCAAAAGAAGTAAAAACCTTTTTTTTACTGAAATCTCCATCAACTAGATTCTCCAACATCAAATGAGAATTTACCAAATAAACAAATTATAATTACAAACATAACAACTAACAAAGCCAACATAAAGCTACACAAAACAAATACCAACTAACAAAGTCATCATAAAGATGCACAAAACATACACAAATCGAATATGGTAGAATTTGAATATGAGACCTCGCGGTTCAAAGAGCTTACACCTCACCTTTGAACCAAATTCTCAGCTGCATTACTAATAAAGTAACTAATTACGCAAAAGCGTTGACCTTAATTTTTAAAATTAATAAAGTCGACGTTACTTTGCTTCCAAGTTTCGCGGTGAATTGGAACCCAATGCCTATATACTATTATGTTGTATATGAATTGGAAAAAAGAATTAGTCATACTGAGAATAAGATATAGTATATCCCTAAACACACAATAAAAGTCTAGGAGAAAAATGATGTGCAACATTGTTTGTTGTATATACTATATCTTTACAAAAATTAGAGAGAAAAGATCAGAAAAGCTCTCCCTTGCCCATAATAATTTGCGAATTCACACTCACGTATTCTGCTGAGAATCTCAGCCTTGCCCAAGTCACCCTTATTTGTGGCCGAGAAAATCCATTGACACCAGGTAAACCAATGAGTACCATCTGGGAGAATAACTTAGTTCCAAACCAATCATAGATTATCTAGAGCCTGACATGTTTAGCTTTTGAGGTTTCTGCACAACTGAATCTTTTCCAGACTAATTTCTAAGAATAGCTAGATAATATTTGAAGCTTTGGTAGAGCAACAAAATGAAAATTCCGTCAGATGAATCCTAGTTTTAACTAGCATTCACAACAACTACATAGGGTTTATGGTTCCGTATGACCAAACCAAAGCATTTAACTAAAGTATCTAGGAAGAACATTAAGTATTGGAGTCATTCAGCCAAACCAAAGTTGTTCAACCATAAGTAGTGGTAATACAAAATCCACAAATTGTAACCGAAATGTTGATATCTTTAACTACATATTCCAAAGAAAACTTGAAGTTCCAAGATCTAAAACTATGTCCAACTACTGACAACTGACATATGAAACGATATATATATAATACTCAAACAAAAGCACTGACTCTGCATATGAAAGACCTTGATATTTGCATTGCGAGCTTAGTCGAAGAGGCTGAGACCCATATGCTGCAACGCATACGGAAATCATACTATTAATAAAGAACACACTAATAATGAATTGATAAAAGACAAGTTCCAGGGTGAAAATGATTACATGATCTGGCTCTTCCTTCTCCTCTTTCTTAGCCTCAGCAGCAGCTGCAGCACCACCACCATCGCCACCAACTGCAGGAGCAGCAACAGCGACAACACCACCACGAGATGGAACTGAAGCCAACTTCTCCCTCCCAAATGCAGTTAGCTCAGTGGTATCTTTTCCTATGACTCGGGACAATAGCAACTCTATCCTATCATCATCAGCCTCAACTCCAATTGCAACATATAAAAAGGAAAAAAGTCACTCCCTTTGGAGCGCTTGAAAAATTTCCAGTATTGAATTTAATTTCCTGAAATTTAGTTTAGTCCGTACTTTTGCTACTTCAGTTTTCACTATATTTGCTAGCATTTCACTATTTCCAATTAATATAATTAGTGAAATACAAAAATTCAATATGAAGATTCCACTAGATTCTATTCAACTTCAAAAAATGCAGAAAAATGACAAATAAACAAATCATAGAAAAAATTAAACACGACTAACCGAAGTGAAAGACCGACGGAAAGAAGATACAGTTCAAAGATATAAAGCGAAGAAAGAAAAGAGCAAGAAAATAACCCGATCCAAGAATATCCTTCAAATCATCGGCGGCAGGGCTAGTGTTCCCTCCCAAAACGGTGAGCAAATAGGCATCATTTACCTTCATTTCCGCTTAATTCAATTGATAGCGAGGGCTGCGTAGGATACTGAAATCTAGGGTTTTCAGAAGGGTAAGACTATATGTGTAAGGGTTTTTGTTTTTGGACTGTCGTCTTATTTTCAACTATGGACGTTCATTTTTTTATTTTTATTAATTTAAGAAATTATTCATTTATTAAAAAAAGTGACACTTTCTATTTGGTTGCATTCTTATCTTGGTCAACACCTAACATGCTAGTAGTAGTACAATCCAGAATTCGAATAGCATAACATTGCGTTTGGATTTTGCAAAACTACTCTTCTTCCTTCCCCCCAGAAAACAAGGTTCTTATAAAGTATATTTCTTATGAATTTCTTCTAAATTAATACTAAATTGGCATCCCTCGTACCTTTCTGGATACACGTTCTGGAATCATCGATCCGAGTTTGGATACATTCGCGTTTTCAATCCCCATCCGATTTCATGAAATTGACGTACTAGATATATAAATTGAAGAAATTAAGGTTAAGAGGAATTCTCCTACTTACGTATATTCTTTAACTGCCCTTTCTGTGTTCGTATTTGGGAATCGATTTGTCCTTGGGTGATTCCGTGGTTTGAAGGGTGTGATGAGTCTTCTAATTTTTGCGAAGATTTCCTTTCAAAAGCCACTCGAGTAGGGCAGTTGGAGAAGGTTTCTTATATTCTTTGGCTAATCTAGAGCAATAGGAACAAGTGTTTATATAACCACACTTGTAGGCTGCCTCATATCTCGTGACAGTGGAGGGAGGATTTTAGCAAGTGTTTCGCGGAAGTTACTTTTTATTGATGATTCACTCTATGCAGAAGTACATACTATCCTTTTCGCATTTGAGCTGGCTTTGGAAAATGATATCACTAATTGTATTATTGAGAGCAATTATCTTATTGCGGTTGATGAAATTATGAAGATAGAGCCAGTTTGGTGGGAGGGGGGTAATTTAATCTATAAAATTTGGGATTTGATTTCTCTTTTTGATAATTGTAAAGTTGTGTTTGTCAATAGAGAAGTCAATTCTTTGGCACATAGGTTAGCTCATTTGAATGTTGACTGTGGTGCTGGAGTTTACCTCCTAGCGTTTGTAACCCGAATTATCATTAATGAAATATTACCATTCTTGCTTAAAAAAAGTATAGATTTGAAACAAATACAATAAAATCATATTTATTAACCTATTTTTATTAATTTTGACTTTGAACAACAAAAAAAAACATTATTCTAAGAATTAGCATTTTGTGCGCTTCTATATCAAACTATCAATCCTTATGTAAATAAACCAACTAAATTTTATTTTTTTAAGAAAATTTTACTATATTTTTTAAAAAAGTACATGATATAGATAATGAAAGAACCTTAAATTATTTTGAAATGCAACGCGAACCAAAATATCGTACCAAAAAGGCTGAAATCTCAAATAGGTCCCCAAATTTTGTCATAAATCTCAAATAAGGGTCCAAACTTTAAAAAAGGCAAATAATGACCCCAACATTTCGAGAAGACTCACATGGGTCAATTATGTTAATACAAACAAAGCGTGAGTTACACTGTAGAAAAAAGCGCATGAACAAATAAGAAATTGACACGTGGCTTTTATAATTCTGATTTTAGGAAATTAACTAACTTAAAATAATAAATAATAAATAACTTTTAATTTAGGATTGAAACAAAAAAAACACATTAATTACGTTAAAACCTCTTATTAACAGTAGGGTTAAACTTAAGATCTCCCTCTCAAATGTCGACGGTACTCTAGCCTAAACTCGACCAGAATTGCATCCATTATGGTCGAAATTTGAAGCAAAAGTGGAAACCAGTTTGATAGAATGGATCTATTTGAGCCTTCTTGGAAAGTTGGGACCCTTATTTGGCCTCTTTTTTTAGTTCGGATCCTTATTTGAGATTTATGACAAAGTTGAGGGATCTATTTGAGATTTCAGCCTACCAAAGAAGTATCGCGTACCTGCCAAGTATCGTTCCTCGTCCCGTTCTTCCACAACCCGGATCGTACCGCGATACTGGTAAGAATGCTTTAAACAATATATCTTGAGTCTTATAAATGAAAAAAAAAAAAAGGAGAAGAGATTCCTCCTATTTAACTATTCCACAAGCGGTTGGACACAATTCAATTATGAATCAATTAAAATTTGATGTGGTTAGAGTGTAATTGAGTCGAGCTAAGTCAATACAATATCATATAATTGAGTTGAGCTAGCGATACAATGCCAGACTTGAGCTTGGCTCGATTTGGAAACTTGAAACTTTAGCTCGACTTGAGTGCGATCGAACTTTTATTTTGGACTTACACTCGTTTGAAAACTACCTGAGCTACTCAAACTGCGATATTTTAGACTCCATCTTCATTTAAGAAAATATTTAAATTTATATATTTATTTATAAATAATATAAATATATATGAAAAAAAAACCAACAAAATTATAAATATAAATATATGAAAATATTTTAATATTTGAAAACTCGACAGGACTCGGCGAATCATTTGATTCAAGTATAGCAAAGCTTAAATTCGGCTTGACTCATTACTCAGGTAGCTCGAACTCAAGCTCGAGTTTGGCTTGATAAAAAATGAGTCAAGTTCGAATATTCGTTAAGACAAACCCGAGCAATTTTCAGGTAGTATTGTACATCCCTAAATGTGGCTTATGGGAATTCGGAGTTCATACAAAGAACTAAGATTGCATTCTTAATCATATAAATTTTCCTTGGGAAGTTACAATTTTCTCTACTACAATATTATTACTAGTTTTAATTTGCAATTACAACTTTTTTCTTCCTACAAAATTAACACTTTTCTTACAAAATTACTATTTATCTTTATGAAAAATCACGAACTTCATAAACATTGATCGATAATTATAGAGGGAAAAGAATCAACAAGCGTCAAACTGAGATTGCACACCCTTGAAAGGATAATTTACTCAAGAGATGCACACCGTTGAACTAATCCATTAATATGCAGAGAAGTGACTGATTTAAAGAAGCATGGAACCGTTGAATCCACAGGGGGAAGCTCAACATCATAAAGAAGTCGTTTCCTTAATGTTTTGGACCCAACTTTTGATGACAATGCAAGGAAAGGCAACATGTAAGATTGCATATGCATCATCCAAAATTTCAAACCATATTCCAACAAGTGCAGAAAAATGGAGGTTTCTTGAATTAAATCTACCCATAGAGGTATGAATTCATCAAACCTTAGCCTTTCTCCCTTTCTTGCCAATAAAGAGCTTATAAAGAAGAAGAAAAGCTTCACTAATTTTCAGAACAAGAGAGCATATTCAAACTTTTGAGTATAACAAGCATCAACATTCACCTTTATACATATGTTTGAATAACAACACCAACCGAAATGTGCATTCCTCTGGAGTTGGTCGTAGGCAAATTGAAACCAAATCATGCGACATTTAAATGTCATAATTACGGGAGAAAAGAAGCAAATAATAATCCAGTTTGTAACGATCAATTTTACAACTTGCATTGAAAAGATAGCACTGTTGCTAAAGTACCAACTCCTATAAAGGGCAAAACACAAGATTGAAATTCTTAAGAACAAAAAGTTAAGACGGCATTTGGCTAAACATGCGAATGAAAGAGTAAAGCACAATTAAGTATTGATGTCATATGACTCTGACGTTGACATCAACAATCCACCGGCCTAATAACACAACACAATCATCAACAGCTCAACTTATCGATGGAGCATAACACAGTGTTTTATGGTCTTCAAGCCAGAAACAGATTAGATACTACTAACTAAAGAGCTTAGGAGAAAATGGAACACATTCTGCAAAAGTATAACAGGAGCCCAGAAATAAAAAATAAAAAATGACCAAATTGCTTAAGGAAAAAAAAGGGACAAATTATCATACTCATTAATTAACCATATTGAACAATAACATCCAAAATATCATAGTTGAAACTAAAATGTTAACTATGTTTTCTAAACAAAACTTCAAGAGTTCCAAGCTCTAAATTCAAATTCAAGATCAAAAGAAAACATATAAAACCTTGGAGTTAAACAAAGACACTAACTGCATATGACAACTCTTGATTGGAAAAAGAGACTCCATTTCCAGCTTTTTAGTTTTTAGTCAAAGAGGCTGAATCCCATATCCTGCAACAATGGAGAAGTAATAAAATTAGTATACATTAAACAAAGGACTAGGACCAAGAAAGAGAATAGAGACAAGTCAAATTCAGTGGCAAAATGTTTACATCATCTGACTCTTCCTTCTCCTCAACTTTCTCCTCTTTCTTGGCCTCAGCAGCAGGGGCAGCACCACCGCCGCCGGCAGCAGTAGGAGCAGCAGCGGCAACTGCGCCACCACCAGAAGGGACCGAAGCCAACTTCTCCCTCCCAGATGCAATCAACTCCGTAATGTCCTTACCCTTGACTTCGGACAAAAGCAACTCTATACTGTCATCATCAGCCTCCGCTCCAACTGCAATGCATTGAAACGTCAAACCCGCATCGGAAGTAAAAACCCTAAAAATTTTGACGCAGCTAGTAAATTCTTAAATCACCATGGCATATATTTGGGAAATAAGGAGGAATTACCTGATCCGAGAATATCCTTCAAATCAGCGGCAGAAGGGGAAGCATTCCCTCCCAAGACGGCAAGCAAGTAGGCTGCGATCACCTTCATTTTTACCCGATGAAAGAAGTTAGAGAACGAGAGGTGAAAGAGCCGCGGGTTTGAGAGAGAGGAAGATTAGTGTCGGAGTACAGTTTTTGTAGCTAGGGTTTTTCATTTTCCTTTATTTTTATTTATTTATATTTTTGATAAAATTATACTATGTCTCTTTGATGGGCGCCATTTGATTTGAGCCCACGTTCAAGCTTCAACCCAGCATAATTGGGCGAAGCCCAAACTTTGATATTTCCTAAAATTTGAAGGGCATTAGGGTCCTTAGATTTTCAGACCAAAAGCGCGGGAAAACGCTTTATCCCTCTGACTCTGACTCTGACTCTCCCACCTTCTGCCTGAGGGTTTGTTTTACTTTTGTAGAGAAAACCTCACACATCCTCTCTCCTCTGTCTTCTTAATCTTAAAATAAGGAAAATAAAATTCTCCTTTCCAATTAACTAGTAGTATCTTGAAGTCGGTTACTCCCAAAATGAACGGCGGAGATAACCGAAGAGGCAGAAAGAAGCTGATTCGCACTGCAGAAGAGGAGCTTGAGTGGAGTATATAGTTGTGTCGATATTTATTTTGTTTCTCAGGTGAAAATGAAACTTCTCATTTGCTGTTTAAATTCATCTTGCAAATTGTTTGTATTTGGATTAATTATCAATGTATATTTTTTTAATAGAATTTTAATTTGTGTTGAAATGTAGGATGGTTCTTGTTTTAAGTCCAAGTTCAAATTTCGTCCCTACTTTTATGTGGCTACTAAGAAGGTACACTTTCTCCTCTTTCTAATGTTGTTTTCCTATATATTAAGGAGGATAATGATGTGTGCTTCTGACAGGAGAAAGCTGAAATGGATGTGGACGCGTATTTGAGGTGACGTCATGAAAGTCAGATTGCAGAGATTGAATTTATGTAAGTTGTTGTGTCATCTATAACCTTGAAATTAGCTTCATAGAATAAAACTATTTCTTAATCTTCAAATCATTGTTGTAATGATGTCTCTGTTTGATTTTCACAAATTAAGAGAGCATTTGGTTCTGTGTGATTTGTTATGTTTATTCTGATCAGACTTCTCCTTTTTTGGTCTAAATGTACCTTAGTAGCCACATGGTCCTCCAGTGAAGTTCAGCTAGGCTGTTTGTGTAGCCCAAATTGTCAATAGAACTACATGTAATTCTGTAGCTCTTGTTTTGGCGTTCCATTCACCATTTTCTTATTATTGGAGTAGCACAGTATATGTTTTGAAAGCATAATGGTGCTTGCCTTGCAGAGAACAAAGACCTGTAGATTGTTTAGATTATACAGTTGATCTCTGTGACTATGATGTTCCTTACCATGTTCGCTTCGCCATTGACAATGGTAACTTATTGTTCTTGTTGGAATTTATTCTTCTAGAAACATGATATAAACATACTTATGCCTTTTCTAACTCTGAAGCTTTCATGGAACTCAGATGTGAGATGTGGGCAATGCTATGATGTCAGTGTATCCAGTTCTGGTGTCATTTTAGAGAAGAGGACTGACCTTCTACAACGTGCTGAAGTACGTGTTTGTGCATTTGATATCGAAACACCAAAGCTTCCTTCGAAATTTCCAGATGCTGAGTATGATTTAATAATGATGATATCATACATGGTTGATGGACAAGGATACCTAATTATTAACAGAGAGGTAGATATGATGCATTTTATCGCGTTATTAATTCGTTTAAAGATGGTGATTTTTTATTCTTGTTGTCTATCAGTTCTGTGACTCCTCTGTTTCTGTTAGTCTGTATTTGGCTCAGACGATTTTGTGAATCATGTTTTGAAATATATGCAGTGCTTAGTTGTTTCCACTCATCGATGAGCTATAGTTAATTGGATTTTGCGTATATCTAAACTTCATTGTTGTAGTTTCCATTAGTGATCTATTTCTGCCAGCACCATCTTTTACTTTCCAGTTCTTATCTATTTAGTTTTCATTGGTCATCCATTGATTTCTATTTCTGCTAGCACCATCTCCCACTTTATCAGTTATTTTCCCTCACGTTATGACTGCCACATTCCATGTGTTTCTATAAATAATAATTCTCCATTGAGCTTTTCGTTTGAACATAATACATGATTTTTCACTTATTTTCAGTGTTTAGGGCAGAGACATAGAGGCCTTGGAGTATACTCCAAAACCAGATTTCAAGAGTGTTTCAAAGTCACAAATGTGAAAAATGAGGTAGCAGAAGTTTATCAATGTTTTCTGATGGGGAATTCGTGATGCTGATGCTCATTTTCATTATTCTTTTTTATTATGTTTCTTGCAGGTAGAACTTCTACAGCAGTGGTTTGCCCATATGCAGGAGGTGAAGCCTGGTATTTTTGTTACATATAACGGTGATTACTTTGACTGGCCCTTCATAGAAAGCAGAGCTGGTTATCATGGGATTAAAATGAGTGATGTATGTAAATTCTTCCGCTCAGTTCCTTTTCTCAATAATAATGCAACAAAATTTGCTCTCTATTTCTTACTTTTCATATTGGTGATTTTTGTCGGAGGTAGGATTCCAATTTGACAAGAACCAGGGGGAATGTCGAGCCAAATTTGCTTGTCATTTGGATTGTTTTGCTTGGGTCAAGCGTGATAGTTATCTTCCCCAGGGGAGCCAAGGCCTCAAGGTGTCATTTGTTTGTTATATTTATCCTGTCATTCTTTGAGCATTTCAAAACAATTTAGTAGTCATTAGAGTGCTTAATATAGTTAGAGTGACTTAAGATTTCCAATTAAACTTATCTGCTTCATGATACTTGAGATGACCTACCTTAGTTGTGATCATATGTTAGGCTGTTACAAAGGCAAAGCTGGGTTATGATCCTCTGGAGGTGAATCCAGAGGATATGGTTCGATTTGCAAAGGAGAAGCCACAGGTATAAGTAAATACAAATATGAAGGGCTTTTTTCTTTCTTGTTCTGGTTTATTGAATTAAAGATCGTTTACAAGTGATGTCAGTAATCTTGAAGAGCAGATAAGCTATTATGATAATTTGATTACCATGTGAGGAGATCCTTAAAGAAATGAGTTTATTTGCTGTGCTACATTAGGACAGTTGTAATTGTTTTATTCTTGTGCAAATTGCTATGATTTGGTTGCTATGCTAAATGGTTTTGTAATCTTGGTGATGATGGGTCCTGTCATTTGTTAAGCTTTTAGGATACAACTTTACAAACACTTAGTGTTTTGCCTCCTTTGCATGTCACTTGTTAGAGTTTCTCACTCATTTTTGTGTTTGCATTGCTGACTATTATGACAGATGATGGCCTCCTATTCTGTTTCAGATGCTGTTGCAACTTATTACCTGTATATGACATATGTTCATCCCTTTATTTTCTCTCTGGCGACTATTATTCCCATGTGGCCTGATGAGGTCTTGCGCAAAGGAAGTGGGACCCTCTGTGAAATGCTTCTAATGGTCCAGGTACTTTATGTGTACATTTGTATTGAAGCTTTATCGATCAGTTATTATTGCCCATTGTTTTTTATTTCTCTTTTCCAAATTTTGTTTTCGATACGATATCTCATTTTTACAGGCTTATAAGGCAAATGTTATCTGCCCTAGCAAACACCAATCTGACCCTGAGAAGTTCTATAAGTTCTATTTTGACTGACATTGATGTACTTTGGATCCAGCTACTGATCAGTAATCTTGATCGAGATCTACAATATGCTATTACAGTTGAGAGGAAGATTGACCTGGAATCAACTCTAATTATGATGAAGTAAAGAATGAAATATTAGAAAAGGTGAACTTTTATCATTGACCCTGATTTTAATGTTCTATTATTACCTTGATACTTATGCTTCAACTTCCAACTTATATTTTGCTAATGATTGATCCTTCCCTCCAGTTTCTCCCATGTTAGCTCTTACATTTGTGTTTTCAGAATCATGTTTTGATTTGTGATCCAAGTTTCTAAAATGATCTAATTATATTGTGTTTTACATCCAAGCTTTCACTATTCTCATCAGAGATGTATTAGCTTTTCCTTTTTAGATCTTTCTAAACACTCTAAAGGCTTCATCGAAAAACAAAAAATGCACTCTAAAGGCTTGCAGCTTATACTTATTATGGAGAATATGAATATCATTGAACAATGTGGAATCATTTAAGATATATTTTTCGTCAATTGTTTCTTTTATGCAGCTTGTGAAGTTGTAGATGATCCAGTCCTTGAAGAATGTCCTCTCATTTACCATTTAGATGTGGCTGCAATGTACCCAAATATTATTTTGACAAATAGGCTTCAGGTTTGCTCCTAATAAACTGCTTTTGGTGCATCGATGATTCTCAATAATTTAGGGGATGCTACTAATTTTCAATTTAGGTAGCATGGAAGGAATTTTTTGAGGTATTAAGGATGAGCTATTTGGGGCATGGCATTAAATTTTAGGAGCACAAAAATGTGGATGTACAATCTTAAATCTGTGCACTAAAGACTGCCTACACAAACTCATTCATTCTTAATAGTTGGGGCTTCAGATGTGAGATATGTGTCTCTCATTTCTTTTGAAAATTCCTTAGTAATTACATGCAACCGTGTTTTTTTTTTTTGGTCATTCCAGCCACCATCAATAGTTACAGATGAGACTTATCCAAAAAAAAAAAGTTACAGATGCGGTCTGTACTGCATGTGATTTCAATCGCCCAGACAAGACTTGCCTCCGGAAACTTGAATGGGTTTGGCGTGGGGAGATATTCATGGCAAAAAAAAGTTTCTTGCTCACTTATTGGCTTTCTCCTTGTAGTATTAGCAAAACTTGATTGACACCTGTACATGGTGATGCTGAATTGTTTCAGTGATTATTACCATTTGAAGAAGCAAATTGAGTCTGAATATTTTGATGCTACTGAGAGTCGGTTGTCAAAATCCTTTCTTGATCTGCCTAAAACTGGAGCAACAATCCAAGTTGAAAGACCGTTTGAAGAAACTGTCAGAAGGTAAGATACATGATGTTTTTAATAAACATGTTTGCCAGAGTAATGATTCCCATAATGATTTTTGGTGCCTTCCATAGGTATATAAACGGGTATTGGACAAGCCTGTAACTGAACTTCGAGAAGCAGGGATCTGCATGCGTGAAAACCCTTTTTTATGTTGACACTGTTTGTAGGTAAGCTATTTGCATATCCTATTTCATGCATTTGAGATGCTAAATTTACACACTACATAATCAATTCTTATTATGCATGTTGATATCTGGTGCCTTTTTTTCATAGGTAAGCTGCTTATTTTGTCTTGCTTCATGCATTTGATGGCTAAATTCTAGCACTGGATAATCAGTTTTATATCAGTAGTAGCATAATATATGTTAAGATATCAGTAGTAGTATAATATATGTTGATATCCAGTGCCTTTCTTTTTACTGGTGATAGATTATCTATCGCTTCCCTGACGCAGCGGAACGTGTTCAAAACAGAAACACACAATAAACTCAGAGAAATAAATTTGATAAAATTATTCGAATGATTGATTAATCTCAAATTTAGGGTTTACAACCTTTAAATAGTCTCAGGAAATAACGAAAATTAAATAAAAATAAAGAAAGCCCAAAAACAGTCCAAACAGGCCAAAACAACAAAACCGATAAAAACTAAAACTCGCGATAGAAAACTGTAACGGGCTTTTTAGGCCCTAAACGAAACGTTGAACCACTTTAACAATTCACCACGCTGTAGTAGACTCGAAACCCTTTCCGAAAAGGTATTATAATAGTTAAACCGACTTACGGTTTGAAAGTTATGCCCAATTTAAGTTGACCCACCAGCAGGAGCTTCAGGCCCAAAATCCAAAACGTTACACGCCCTTTCGAACGGACTTCTGACAGTCCATACGATTCATAAATGATATGCCTAGCTCATCCGCATCATTCCCTTACATGGATAGATGATAGATGATTATGGCTGTAAATGAGCATCTTAATTACTAAGCAGATGTTCGATTTACATAAATTTGAATGGCT